>JABSSZ010000675.1:0-61187 GCA_013755755.1 Fusarium sp. NRRL 25184
TAAGCTTATATTATAAAAATAATCTCCTACCGGTCTTCCTCGCTTTCCGCGCTTTCTCTGATGATATCTCTTCTCAATACGCTCTTGACGATTAGCAACATGTTTTTTCACGATATCTTCAAGCACAATAGCTTCACTAATGATCTTCTGTACAGCTTCAAGTCCCCGGTGCGTTGGGGAGCTCAGAATATCATAATAGCGGTTGCTAATATCTCTTGCTATATCAGAGGCCATAGGGAAGCGATTTTCCGCCGGTAAAAGTGAAGATAACGCCGGATCGATAGCCTTATGAGTCTTCAGCTTCTTCTTCAGCAGATAACTAACCGCCGGCGCCTCAGTCGGCGGGAAAATGCCTGACTTTTCGAAGCCTGCGATAATGTGGGCAGCTGTGAAGCCTTCTTCGAAGATCTCCTGATATTGTGAGAATTAGTATGTAAAAAGAGGGGTCTTTTGGAGAAGATGTGAGTTGTTAACACATACCTTGAAGGAGCCTGCAAAGTCGCGGCGGTTGAACGTCAGATTTCCCTTCCGCAAAGCTTCTCGCAGCCTTTTTTGGTGTGCATTCTTTAACCACTGAAAAACGCCTAGGTCCATCGGTTGAAGCATATGCATTGAATGAGGAAGAAGGAAAGCAACGAGGATATTGAATTTTATACAATATTCTCTGAAGGCGAAGGAGCCGTGACCGGAGAAGCCGTCGATTATGAGCAACCGCCACACGAGCTCTTCTTCCTCCTTCCCTTCCGTACCCGGAGGCGTGTCATATAGAGTGATAGGGTTGAATTCGCTTTTCAGGTGCTCGTTACACCCAAACCACTGTTCAAAATCCAGCTGACGATATTGTACAGTAGCAGATTTCTCCTAAGACCACCGGTTAAAATGCTTCGCCCACTCAAGCATTATCTCGGCGTTGGAAAAAGCCGTTTCCGACTGTGCAAAGCGCATATTAGGATCACCATCAATATCTGACCACTCGATTGTTGGAAAAGCTTTGAAGATGAGCCAAGGAGGAGTAGTTGCTCCGGCGGCATTGCCCGTACCGATCACCATACAAGTCTCCCTATCTTCTAGTGAGAATACCTCTGTTGGAGTCTTCTTTTTAGTACGTACGACGAGGCATTGCACGCGCTCTCGCAGTATTCTGACTCTAATTCCGGCTTGATCAGCATTCTAACACTCTGAGGCGCCGATCCTGTATCTGGTAATAACTTCAGAAAGTCATTTAAACCACTGCTTCGTCTCCTCCACGCCGGCTTCTTCATACTCATAGCAAGCCGCTTCTTTCGACTTCAAAATCGAGGTATCAAGCTCGGGATGATCGTCACGGAAGCGCCTGTACCACATCCGTAAGACCGGCTGAGCGTGAGGATCACGGCGACTTCTTATTGTATTTGCTGCATCTTTAATCTCGCCTTTGGAGGCCAGAAGACCAGACTTCTGCATCCAAATAATGAAGCATACGATAGCTTCTTCTTCGGCATCTGAAAGGAGTCGCGGCCGACCATTATTTGGCTCAGGAACCAGGCTAAAATCCGCTGTTTTAGCCGCTTCAAGCTGCTTGACGATACGCGCAATAGATGACTTATTAGAGCCCTTATACTGCCGCTCAGCATCGCGTATTGAAAGAGGCTTCTTCATTAATTTGGAAGCATCACGAGAGAGGCCCTTTTGGAGTCATTGGCGCGAAGAAACGACTGCTTGAGCTGCTCTGATATTTGCATCTAAAGGCATAATACACTTGGATAACAGTACTCCTTTTTTGGCTAACTGGCGTCTAGATTTCTGTTGATTTCACATACAAAATCGAGGGAATTTGCGACAGCCGGCGGAGCGGGGTTGTCCCACCCTTTTGTGACTGTCCCGGACTTTTGTGCCCAACTAAGCTTGCTTAGTGGCCCCCCTCCGGCTCGAGCCAACGGGTAGTAAGTACGTTGAGAGAAATGTCAAGTATAGTAACACACTGCTCGGAAGTCAATACTATCCGCAAAGAATTAGGAGGAGCATGGGATCTTAGAGAATGGATGTGTAATTCATCTGTTATTGTTTCCCTTTCGAGATCTGAATTTACACTTCAAGCAGGATAGTGGCGTTTGTTATGAAGCATAATGCCAGGTCGACCTCTCGTTGAAACCTCTGCGTCATGATACACGGCGCAACTCCTGACGCGTCCATTATTGCGGACATCACCACCCAAGCCCCCGCAACCCCTCACGATCATTGATGCATACATTGGTTGAAGCTTGAATATGCCATCAAAGCATATCAAGCCAACATATTAAAAAATCACCGCAGAAGTCAAGCTTTGAGTTCACAATAATTAGAGAGTTGTATGGCCTTTTAACGCTTCATTTACCTACTCTCTTATCCCGTTATCATGGTTTCTTGTTGATGATCATTACAAGCTCTCTGATATCTGGACAGATATCTCTGGGCTTTGGCGACGGACCCGTAAATACGATGGTGGACATGACAGCTAACGTGCCTCAAAGGAAATTGCAACTGGTCTCGGCCACGAAAGAGCAAACAAAGCCGAATAAACCACATAGTTATCTTGATACCGTTCTTGCAGACACTTTCCCCCTCCTTACCAGAACATATCTACACGACAAAAGGCATGCAAAGAGTCATAGAGTTTGTGATAAAGTTTCCATCCGCCTCAATTCTAAAACAACAACAGTTTCAAGCAGTCAAGAATACACTTACCTTTAAGTCTAACGCCTCTTACTGCGTATGAGGAGAGGTACGTGGTGTAAGTTACCTGCCTTTGCCGATATGTGTTATTTGCGTTTATGTTGGGACTGGAGTTCTAGTTTTACCCCTCCATCATGACCGTACCACACTGGCCATACTCACATATGGTAATAAACAGAGTGCTGGACACCAGTAAGTCGATGGTTCCAATGAACTACCGGTATCTTAAAAGCAATGAGGGACTAACTATAAAGACCTAGATTCTAGTATATTGTATGTGTAGACCTCTCTAGAGAGGTAATCCTTGACTTCCTATAACTGCCTAGATACAACAAGGACTATCTGTTGCTGTGTTAGAAAGAAGCGGTGGCGCCAAGATTGGAACATGTGTATATAAGAGCCTCAAAGGCGTCATCCAACACCAGGTATGAAGCTACATGCTGGCCATAAGGTTAAGTTCCAGGCTGCCAACACAGGTGATTATGACACAGTAGGTTTCTCTCCCCAATGCAAGGTTGTAAGTACAGGTTGCATCCATTGCAGACGCGAATGAGACTTGATGGCTGTGAAAGGACGGGACTTATAGGTATAAAGCCCCGACCGCGTTTCCATCTCTGGACAGGCCGTCACTTAGACCAGAAACATCGCGACCGAGCGCCAGATTGCGACTGTAAGCTTTCCCAAACCCCCTTGACTTTACTGCTTCCCCAAAACGCTGACTCTCTTATATCTACAGTCGACATGAAACTCTCCACCTTCCTGGCTTTTGGAGCACTCCTCCTCGGCGGTTCATCTCACGCCTCAGCTATTGACTGGAAATTCCGGCCCGAGATTCTCGAAAATAACACAACCTGGGTCGCAAGACGTGCCATAATGAGGGAGACTGAGCATACTAAAGACCTACCTGATCGCTGCCCAAGACCAAGGGAATCCAAGCTTGGCAAGATGTTCAAATGGATGATTGGCAATCACAAACATAAGTGCAAGCAGTTCGACGTAGCTCCTGGAGAAATCATCAGTGGATTCCCCCGTTTCGAAGCCGACCAGATACATGCATTCACCTTCCCCAATCGCACTTACTATAATCACATTGCCATAGAAGGATTTATCATGCACTTTGAAACGGAGAAAGATATGTGGACCATGATTCCTGGAGGCATGTCTGTCACCTGCTACGAGGGGAATGATGCTGTACCTCACTGCGTGTACAGATACGGAGATCCAGCACAGCTGGTTGAGTTGTAGCTGTAAGGAATATTATTAGATATTAAAATTAGCCCTTACTTATGACGATGGGTATAACACGATTTTCACTACGATGCCGCCTTTTTCCAAGTGGCGTAACCAACAAGCAGGAGTTTAAAGTCACCGGTCGTAATGTTCACTTCCATCCCGTCTTTTCTAAACTGCGGGAAACTATGAAGAGAATTTGCGATTGCTCGTAGCATGTGACTAAGCCCTCCCTCCAGTTTCCTTTGCCCTTTTAACTTTTGTGAGTTCACAAGTAGCATAAAAGGTTGAAAGGGCTCAATGCGGAGATAGCAGTACCGACTGACAACATCCTAATTGCATGCCCAGCCTTGACGACCAGATATGACAAAGCTTTTGTGATAATATAAGCTCTCAGCCACTGGCCTCGATTACAAACAACGACCGTTCGCTGTACATCCTTGCAAGTATAAGCCCCGCTAGATGCATTTCCAAGAGAAGCAAGCAATATGATATGCTTAGGCAATCATATGCGTAGCCTTTATGATTCTGGGACGTATGTCCTCAATTTGGGTCAAGCTTCTTTTCCCTTTACTTTGAAGTACTTGGGAGTTTTAACTACACCCCTCAGCGATCCCCTTGACCGCATTCCCGGCATGCTAAGGGAGATCAGACATGTGCTTTCAGGCCCCTCGGGAACTAACCCCGCGTAAGCCAATCAGCGCGCTTCTATCAGATATTTGATGTCAGAAAAAAAAAACAGCCAATTATTCAGACAAGGAAGGGAAAAGGCTTTTGAAGAACCAACTCCCGATTTCCCTTCACAGCTTATTTCTCTCTAATTTCACAACTCGTAATACTCGTGGCACGTATGGCACAATCCGAGGATCCGTCAAACAGCCATGTCACCAACCATGACAACAAAACAACAACTATGTGGGGGATTATCCTGTGCGTCGTAGTCATTCTGGTCATCTGCATCATTTGCTTCGTACACTGGCTCCTGCAAAATAATCATATAACACGACCATTCGAAACTCAGCTCCCGCGATTTCGAACGAGCTCCGGCTTGGGAAAGGTTGCCGTGGAAAGCATGCCGACCGTGACTTATCATCATCGCATACACTCTAAGCAGATTCGCACGCAGCCTCAAATAACTCCACATATGTTTCGAAAACAACGAAGACCAAAACTCGAAGCTCTGCAGCGCTATTTCACGATGCCCAACTTGTCGAACCGCTCTCCAAATTTCACGGACCGAAACGCGCAGCAAGCCGATGAGGGCACTTCTCCAGCGTGCTCTATCTGCACTGAAGATTTCATCGAGGGCACGAGCTTGAGGAAATTACCGTGTGGCCACCTCTTTCACCCACAATGCATCGATCCGTGGCTGATTGGAAGATCTCGGACTTGCCCATTATGGTCAGTTAAATCACCAACCTCATTGAAAGTAAACTGACAGAATCTCCTCTCTCTTATGAAGTCGTGTTGATCTGGCTACTCTGATGAATTTGGCGAAACCCAAGGCAGTGCACTCTTTTGGCGCACGAGAACGTGCATATCATTCACAAGCTGCGAGATCATGAGACTACGAAATACCCATGAGGCACTGAATGACCAGCGATTTGCGGCAAGGAGCATGGCTAAGGCGTTTCACAAAGGATTACTTCTTCACCTGAGTTTAAAATCTGCAAAGAAATTTTATCGCTTGTTGCGAAAGTGTCAATTGGTTAAACTACTTGGTGCTGTCTTGCTAATTGATTGAATGACCGCGAAGGTGGTGAGACATCAAAGGCTTCGAAACAACAACACAGCCCAGTATGACGCCCTTCACAAACATCGTCGGCTCTTAGCAACTGCAACTGAGCTCTGAGTAAAGTCCAAGCAAAGCTGTCTCATTCGCAACCAAGCCTCCCTGCAGTTCCAGAGGCCGCCCGCCTATGAGGGGTAACTCTGCCAGCCGCTGATCCTGTCAAAGCTCCCCAAAGTTACAGGGCATCTCCACACCACACAGACCACACTGTACCGCCGTAGTCTCTAAGCTTAATCGCAAGCTGAGATAAATACTTGTCAGCTACAATTGATCGAATCGATGCCACTACAAAAGGGCTGATGATCAGTCCCAGAACAGCATCGTCGCGTCCGTAATTTCGCGCTCGTAAACATGACAGCGAAGTACATTCAGTAAATGCCGCATGGTCGAGACAATTCCATGCAAACCCCGCCTCGTAAAATTATCGTCACGAGTGATTATTTGATGATGATGAGACTGACGTCTCCGAGGTGTACACGCATTTCATTCATCGTAGACCCTTGAATCTGACCCCGGCGCTAAAAAGCTTGTCTGCAATAAGCATCCACTCAATTATGTATCTGTCATTGCTGCAATTGATGCACGTTAGATACCGATTGGTACTTCTTCTTCTTCTGTCGTACACGCCCTCTTGTTTCGGTCTATCTGTCCCTCTTTAACACCGCTTCGTGCTCGTTTCTCGCCCAGTCATATCATGCTCATCTTGACTCACACCGCTGCTCTGTGCAATCTCGCCAGTCCTGTATGTACGGTACAAAACCAAGCATCTGACACTGTCGATCCATTCCCCGCAAACAAAGACGCCAAGGAAATTGGCGCGTACGTCATATTCACAAGCACAAGAGCTTTTGCCTTTCCCTTCCGTTGACATGTTGGAGCTATAAAATGCTTGAAGCTGGCCAAGCCGGATGCAACCGAAGGGGGCGCAGCCATTTCACTGCATAGCCCCAAACCGACCGTACTTTTGTCCACCCCGACCCAAAATTCCTGCAAGTCATGCGAACTGAGGCTCGCTTGGGGTATCACGATGACCTTTGAGAGAAGAGACAACTTTCATTCACCACTGGACCAGTTCAGCACATCAATGGAGCAGTGCAGTGTGACAATAAGCATAATCGCGATTAAGTTGATCAAAGGGAGCTGTGCGGAAATGACCCTGTCCAACTGCTCTCTGTACTTGTAGCATAGCATCATCGACCTAAGGGCTTCGATCCACATAGCAGACTAAGATGAGAGATCCACCCCGCTCTGCGAATAAAACATGTGGTGAGACGCCAGTTCTTGGTACCTACATCTTTTTCTTTATCACCTGTATCCAATCTATTTTTTGTGTGTGAGAGTAAGATGAGCCAAGACCTGGATGGCCTATCCTCAAATTTCATGAACACTGTAGAGCCAGACGAGCCAGAAGAGAGCACTTTGTTGAACGATGCGACTGCAAGTTTCGAGACAGAAACAGATACTGAGCGCGAGGGGGAATGGCCTCAACCCTCCATCTTTGTCACCCTGCATCGGTATTGATCCTTGACATGGACATAATGGAACGCGCTGACGGGATGCTTGTTGTAGGATAAGGAAATTTGTACTCGCAAGCATAGGTGCATCCCACTGATCTGTCATCCAATATATATCCTCTAACACTATTCGCAAGATGACCCCTACTCTCTGGAGCAGCTGAAGAGTCCGCGAGTCAATCATCTCATTGTCCGTCCGTTGGTAGACCGTCTGTATGACGAGAACGACTACTCCATTGGTGCGCGATACACCATCCACTGCCAACATATCATCCGCCGTAATACTGACCACTACAGTTTACTGTCTTCTTGCAAACCGAGTACAGTTCCTACGCGAGCAGTCCAGCGTCATCGATCAGAGCACCAGCATAGCCCGCGCAACATTATGCGAGCTGTTGGCCATCAAGATCCTGCGCAACTTTCACGACGATAATCCAGGTCTAGACGGCCTACTCTTACTCTCCAAGATCCTGGTCCAGGGCTTTGATCCCTTCCAGGGTGCTCCGCCTGAAGTCGAACAGTACGGGCGCTATCCACAATGGCCGATTCAGAAGCGCGGCGGCCATGAGAGGAAGCTGACTGCACTTGAACTCGCCATCATATCCGAGAGCAAGAACTTTGTCAGTTCTTCAGGGTGCAGACGTGTTATAGATGCAGTGTACCGTGGACAAATCGTCTACACGCCTCTTTCATTCGTTGATATTCTCCCCAACCATTATGAGTATCTTCCAGTGTCTCTGTACGAACCGCGCAAGGCGCCGCTGCTTGATCATCATCGTCTCGTCGTTCCGCGCACCCGGTACATAATCGAGCTGGTGCACTACATCATTCTCACTTTTCTATATATTTACACGATGCAGTATCGAGATCCTGAAAATTTGATTGGCAATGAGGTAGTCTTCATTCTATACTCTGCCGGCTGGGTTCTCCACGAACTCGCCGCCATCATTGAACACGGATGGATGATCCATTCGCAAACTTTATGGTCATTCTTGGACCTTTCGTACACTGTCATCTTCTTGGCTTACATCACAGTTCGGGCCTCTGAGCTAGCTGTAAGCAGCGTGCAGAATGGCCTGGCACATAACATACTGTGTCTCGCAGCCCCAATTCTTCTAACCAGACTGGCCTTCAATATTCTACCAGACCATATTGTCTTCATTTCGCTCCACGCCATGATGAAGGAGTTTTTGATACTCACATTTCTCGCCATATGGTGTTTCACCGGGTTCCTGTTAGCGCTGCAGTGGCTTTCTCCAGGAGATGGCTCGATTCCAAACGACTTTACCATCATCAAATGGCTGCTGTGGATCTGGTTCGGACTGGATGGAACAGGAATTGAGGAATCTGTTCAGTTTCATGCCATTTTGGGACCGGCACTGACAATTGCCTTTGCCTTTCTCGGCAATACTCTGTTTCTCACGATCCTTGTTTCTCTCCTCACCAACCGTTTCAGTACCATAGTCACATCTGAGGATGTTGAGATCCAGTTCCGAAAGACCGTTCTCACGTTTGAGGGGGTGAAAAGCGATGCCATCTTTGCATATCCGCCACCCTTTAACCTCTTTGCTCTGCTGATACTGCTTCCTATCAAACCATTCCTGTCGCCACTCGAGTTTTACTCGATTCACGTCTCTCTCGCACGACTTGTCAATGCACCTCTTTTGTTTTGCGTCGGTTTCTATGAACGCCGACGCTTATGGACCTTTGGGCCTGACGCAGCTAAAGTCTCGAGAATGTGGAAGTTCACGGGTTTCTCACCGCACGGCGACATACAGGCTGTGTTTGAAGTTGAAGCCCCGGCCGAAGTTCTGCGAGAGGCTGATGAATTGGATGGGTTGAGCGAAATGGGCTTTTCTGATGGTGATGCCGTTTCAAGACTTTCTCGAGAAAGAGAAATTAGAGCACCGGTTGTATTTAGCCTAAGTAATGCAGGGACATGGTCTCCAGGACAAGCCCCCGTAGTTTGATCCTGCTACATAGATACCGCATTGTTTGTGTCTTCCCATACCATCTTTCCCTCAAACCACGTCTTCAGGACCTTTGCTCCACTGAATTCACCACGACTCAAGTCCCGATCAACCGCAATGAAATTCGCCTTCTTTCCTGTCTCAATACTTCCCATCTCTGAAGCCTTCCCTACAGCCTCAGCACCCGCTAGCGTTATGATACGACAGATCTTCTCGCCTCCAACCTCTTTCGCCGTCTTGCCCTCTTGCGTACCAAAGCGCTCCACGACGGCCGATAGGGCTGGGAACAGGTCTGGCGTGTCGGTTAAGAACCAGTCGGAACCTACGGTGACATGGACACCAGTATCCTGGAGCTCCTTGAACGGCCATTTGAAGATATGGGGATAGTTGGATGTGAGATTTGTGTCATGAAATATTGCGGGTGACATTTCGGCTGTGATTCGTAATTCCGCCATTCGGTTGATGTCATCTTGAGGCAGGTCAGTATGTACTCGGCAGCATTGGGATGGGGACTCACCTTGATGGATGGCGTTGCAATGTGCTAGCTCGTGCACTGGGCCGGAAGGATTCGACTGCCGAACTCGCTCGAGAACATCGAGTGCTCGCCTTGCAGAGCCATCACCAGCACAGTGAATCTTGCATGTCAAGCCTCTCGCATCATGCTTAGTCAAAGCTTCCAACAACTCTTCGAACGTAAGCAGTAGCCTCTCCTCATTGGGTTGTCCATCCGGTCCAATATCGCATTGTGTGAAGTGAGGGGGTATGGGCGCCCCATCCATCCAAAACTTCACAAACCGTGCATCAACGTGCTGGCTACAGAAGTTCTCAGCAGCATCGATGAGACGATGCAGACTTTCGGCTTTCTCCTGAGCAAAGCTCTCAGGCGCATGGACAATGTGAGGGAAAATCTGCATGTCCAGTCGTCCTTCACTTTCTAGCTCTCGAAGAGCTTGAAGATAGAGAGTGTTAGCAGATGCCTCTTGTAATGAGGTGATGCCGAACTTGTGAGACATCTTAATCCCATAGGTAAGTGCTTCCTTGACAAATGACACGGGAGGCTGAGGTAGGCTGGCGAAAACCTCAGCTGTGGCTGCTTCCACCAGCTCTCCAGTCAATTCACCATCCGGTCTTC
Source organism: Fusarium sp. NRRL 25184 (assembly GCA_013755755.1). NCBI lineage: Eukaryota > Fungi > Ascomycota > Sordariomycetes > Hypocreales > Nectriaceae > Fusarium > Fusarium sp. NRRL 25184. Next base: position 10,330 of record JABSSZ010000675.1, read on the forward strand.
GCATGTACTGGCCCCCGGGGGGATCTTCAACATCAGTGCCGTACCCAATACGATTGAGAGCAGCGGTGTTGAGGGCGACGTTGTGACAGGAGACATCTCGAATAAGCACCGGCTGTTCAGGAAAAACATCGTCTAGATACTTCCGATCCATCTTTCCATCTGGAAAGTTCTGACCTGCGTAGAAGTTTGCAATGAGCCAATCTCCTCTGAAATGAGCTTGTGCACAGGCACAAGTGGCCTGTCCTTTCTTGATGTTCTCGGCAATAGTTACAGCAGTGCTATCTGATCCGATACTAACTTCGCTCATTTTCTGCGTCGAGGCCACTAAGAGATGCGTATGTGCGTCGTGGATCCCTGGCATGATGAAGGTATTATCAAGATCGTGGATTGGTAGGCCTAGCTTGTCAGCCTGGTCTTGGATGTCTTGGTTGGTTCCGATTTCCTCAAAACGCCCTGATGGGGAGACAATAAAGGCTTCGGCCCATGGCTGTCTGTCATTTACGGTATACACACGACCGTGTATGAAAGCAGCACCAGATCGTTTCATTCTGATATGGGGATCTGTCAGTCGATCAACGTATAATAGCTACAATGTGGACAAGCAATCAACCCAGAATGTTCCTTCCTAGGTGTCTGTTAAATAGTGCCGGATGTCCGGAATCCGGAACTTCGGAATCAACAACAGACATAATAACGAAAAGTACAGTAATCGCACAAGTACCGCGAAGCATCTGATCAGCTTTGTCTGATAGATCAAGAGATCACCCATTATCAGACCCTGAGCGGGGGTGCTTAACCCCCACTCATGTGAGTCTTGCCAAAGTCAATCTACCTGCGCATCGCACTTTTTACCCAGACTAGGAAAAGCGCTCCCTGTCAAAGATGGGATAATGAGGTGGGAATTAGGAAAGACGTTTCGCAAGCAGGCTCGGGATAAAGACTGGCCTATTATAATTGAGAGTTGACAACGGCCAATGGGCTATTAAACAAGTCATACACAAAGGGTTCTCATATGTCCAAAAACAAAGAAGAGAGCGTTTGGTCAGTAACACAGTCCAGTTCACTATGCATTCAGAGTGCCAAAAAAAACATACAACAGCGGGNNCACCGACCCAACTACTGATCCGCCCCTTACAGGCTTGACTATGGGAGAGCGGACGGGATCCCGTATTTTCCTGCAGGTATGGTCGTATGTGATTATTATGGCTGTCACACAAGTATATAACCGTGGGCAAACGAAGCAGAAGACAAGCCGGTGCAGGCCTATGGCGGAAATCAAGCCGCTGACGCCACCCTACTAAAAGCCAGCTTTAGGTTGAACTGACCTCTGTTCCCTTAGCTGCCCGGTAGTAAGTAGCCTGGAAACATTGCAAAAGTGCTTAGTCTGATTATAATATATTAGAATTTGCAGTTCTAGGCACTCTCGATTCAAGTTACTCCCCTAGAGCTTGTCATTCTCGTCTTAGCAGGCACCTTTACTTATCGGATTGCTAATTGTCCAACTCCGCGTTTTCGTTAGCATCACGATACACAAGACTTACACCAGACCACTCTCCGTCTTTGGCGTAACCCCTAGCAGTAATTAAATGGCCTTCCATGCTATCTCCAACTTCCTGCACGTCATATGCATCTGCTGCCACGTATACCTCTGTGATTAAGCTGTGCCGGTTGGACCAGAGGTTGAAACAAGGCACCTTCGTTTATGCCTAATCCATCACCGGGGAAAAGAATGTTTGAGGCACCTGTCTTTCCAGGCACTTTTCTTCGCCCTAAAAACTGATTTTCTAGACATAGGGCTGAGATCTCCATACCTGAGGCGGCGGAAGTGGACTCAATATCATACCACTAGATCTGACGACCTAACCCCCTCTACCCATTTATCCCTTCTATTAAATTCACACGTCGCGCTTCGCTTACGTTACTAAATCGCCAGCGCAGCAGCCGGTAACATGGTAGAGCAGCTAGCTGTACCGACCCGACGTGATTTCAGTCTACAGGAGGTCGTCCAAGGCCTAGACGACACCCAACTCGCCGCCAGCCTAAGAGGAATTGATACCCATCAAGTTCAGCGCATCATTCAGTGCTTGCGCGGGAATCGACATCTTGATCAGGGCGGTAGGGTCATCCTTTCAACAATTTATTCTATATCCTCTGACAACTATTCCCATTTATAGAAGTTCAACCGTGGCCTCGAGACGCGCAAACAATTGTACAAGCTCAACCTGGGCCGCGCGACCCTCAAGCAATGAACGAATACTACTACCAGAACCCATATCAGACCTATCCAGCCACAGGATACTACACATACGACTGGAACTGGTATTACTATGACAGCGCAACTAACAATGTTCCATATTGTGGGGATTATTACCTCAGCTATGAGTATTGGTGGGCACCTGTTGTATGGTACCCTTCGTGGTATTATGTGCCGCTCACTCGTTACAGAGTCCCCAACAGGTCACGCTACAGAAGGCTTACATGATTTGGACCTTGCTTCGCGGAAAACTAGCGATGAGCAGTGTTTGATCAAGAGATCGAGGTCGAAACCACCTGTCCAATCATCTGAGGCTTGCTGAGTGAGAGTTGGACTCTACATCACTTGTATGTACAAATCGGTTGGATGTTGACATCAACGCCTCGACCAGAGGAATAAATCCAAGCTACTTAGTAGTATTGTAAGCTGCTACACGGAGTCGAACTAAGTATGTTCAATTTAGGCTGAAATGTGAAGGATTGTGACTTCTTTTATTGCAACCATCCTTTCCCATCAGGCTCTCAAGTGCACCACCCTCAACTTCTGCGGCTGAGCAGGACGGCGAATTGGAACTCCACCCTCACCGCACCTGTTCTTATTAAAATGTCATTGGAAGCATATTATTCGCTGTTTGCCTTTGTAATTTCGGATTCGCGGCCTAATTCTTCCGCCTTCACACCGTATTTCCTGATGAGTCTGTCGCGATGATGGGCAACGGTTTTGGAATGAGGCTTTCTGACGTCCTGGTCTGACGTAAGGTTACGCAATTGAGGGTGAACGTGGATGGGTTGGGCGAATATTTTTAATGAAAGGTAGCATGTGAGTATGCTGTTGAAGCCCAATCGCTAGCTATAAAGATTGCTCTGGCCATCAGGTCATTCGTCTTTTGTTCATAAGCTTAACATACACCACCGAGCCATTGACCAACTATACAAGAGCCAAGATAACATGAGTGATCACCTTTCTGTCGAGGAAATTGACGACGTGGAGCTTCCAGGTGCCTTGCAACGACTTGACAATACTCAACTGGACGGCACCATTCAAGGCCTCGATAGCAATCAGATCCCTCGTGTCTTACTTGCCATCAAGAGCATGAATGACGAACAAGGCCAGCGAGTCCTTCAGAGGCTTGATCCTTCGAAGGATAACCGCATCCAGAACTTTGGTACGTCAACAGCCTTCTCATACCACTGTGACTTTAGATCGTCCTAATGTCATCGGAAATCAGGAGGAGTCATGTTCTGGGGTACGAATATCGAGTCGGGTCCCGGCAAACCAGACCATCCCACGTTCTGCGACAAGTTCCCTCACAAGACAAATACCGGAAGGTTTGTTTGTGACTGCGGCTGGCATGACTGCGATAAGGGGGTGGATAATATCATCGTCAGCTACTTCCAGATGGTGCAGAACGGTGTCCTCTGGTCGCATGTTGAGGGTGCACCGAATCGGTACATGTGTCGCGCATGCGCCAACGACAAGCATGGGAGTTTCAATACGTATGATTTGGATGACTTTGATGCTCATATCTCTAAGAAACATGTTGTCGATCCCTACCATCTGGATGATTCTATCAAGAGTTCGTATGGGCAGTATTTAGGACCACGTCCAGGCTATAGCTATAACCCTTGAGTTTATGCATGCAGTAGTAGCTGTACTAGTTATTTTGTTTCTAACAGGCTGGGTAATACGGTGATGGGAAGGTTTCGTCCAGCATATTATCTATCATTCATTACACGTAACTTGCTGTCTCTAAAGAATGTGACCTCAGCCACAGGTTGATCGAAAGGAGAGCATAGCTCTGGGTGACAAGAAATGAGCGCGCCTAGAATCCGAAACTGACGTGATACATAATTTCTTTCATAGCTTCAGCCTGCGTGACAAATGTGGAAGTCGGTGCCGATCATACATACGACACAAACTCGTATCCGACACGAACAACCATACTAGATTATCTTACGCCCTGGGTTCACTCCTCATATCTCTGGTGCAACAACGTTTTCACGAAGTTACGTTCTTTTCCGATACTTTGGTAGCATCGCCCTTGTCAGATTCGCCCACTTCGATAGGCCCCTCGAGATCCTCTACAGTTCGGTCGCCATACTTCTTCATGGTGAGTTTGTCGAGCTAGAAATGCTTGGTTAGCGGTAGTCAACCGGCGGACTCAGTAACGTAGCACTTACATAATTGACCAGCCAGATGTAACAGAACATAACAGCACAGCAAACAAGAAGCGAGATAGCACCCTTCTTCCAATAAGGCGCATCAGCAGCACTGTAGAAGATGATGCCCCAGAATGTCCAAAGGACCATGGAACCGATATTCATGGAGTACAGCGTCACACTGCGCATTGCATCATCACCTGTTCGCTGCAGGATGATGTTTGCCCAACCAAAGATGAGAGGGTTGACCATGTACGCTGATCCAGCAAGATAAAAGGCAAACATGACACCAGCGTCAGACAAATTCCTCACGAGAAGCATCGCTCCTACGACAACTTGAAGAAGGACGGCGAGAATGGCCATTGGAACACGCTGGCCGGTTGCGTCCATGTGCCACGCTGCAAGCATATTCGCAGCGATACCAACAGCTTGTACGCCAAGAGGGTAAGTGTTGATTTGGGTTTGCGAGAATTTGTCGTTGTAGTACTTGAGCCAGAGGAGGAAGGTGTTTTGAAAGGGGAACCCTTCTACGCTGGCGCAGACAGGTGACCAGAAGAAGAGGATCCAGCTGTTGGGTTAGTTAGAAGCAAATTGTCAAAGGGTCCACGGAAAGACATACAACATAGGAGTAAGGAAGACTCGCTTGATCAGAGACATGGGCATAATATTGTGGCCATCGTTCTTGATCGGGGGGAGTCTGGAGACTGCCAGTTTCCTCTCATCTTGAGATAGATATTTCGCCTTGGTGATTTCAGGAATATCGGGGAAGTAAAGGAAGCCAAACAGGGCAATGGGAAGGGTGATGATGCCGTCTACAGCTGTCAGCTTCAGATTGTCCCCTTGTACGACTCAACTTACCAATCAAGAACACCCACTGCCATCCTTGGAGGCCGGACATGCCTCTCATGCCCTTATGAATGGCTGTCATCATAACACCAGCAAACATGGTACCGACTTGACCTGATGCAGTGAAGAGGGCAGTACGCTTGGAGATTTCCTCCGGCTTATACCACGCGCCGATGATATAGATAGTGCCCGCATAGGTACTGGCTTCAGCCAAACCGAGGAAGAACCTGATGACACAGAGTTGAGTAACAGTCTTTGCGGCGGCACTAGCCATCTATGATGTGTGAGCGAGCCCTATCAATAATGCTGATATGAAGTTGACCTACTGTCAGACCAGCCCAGATGACCACCATGGATGGGAACCAGACTCGAGGCGCGATCTTCTGGATGATGATGCCGTGGGGAAGCTGGCCAATAGCCATTCTAATGATGATCAGTAGGATCTTGCATATGGCTTATGAGACGAACCCTGCAGTGGTGATAGAGAGAACATTGTTGTAATCATGGCCAGTCATGTTAAGAGATTCACGAAGGCCAGCGACCTGGATTGTCAGCATACCTGCCGATGAATTTGTTCAGATAAACTTACGTAGGCATTGGCGAATGCCGCGCGATCTGTGAATCATTGGTCAGTTAGATGATCTGATATATCATCAAGATTTGCCTTACCGAGGAAGTTGAAGAAGTAGCTGAGACAGCAGTATGTCTAGTTCTGTCAATATCACCCATGAGCCACATCGTCTGAGCTTCATACCATGATGAAGAAATCTGGGAAAAGTCAGCATCCGCAAAGAACAAGAAGATACGATTGCACAAACCTAATTTCCTGACAAGACGTCTCTCCTCCTTTGACTTTGCAGCCGCTCCCAAAAAGAACGCTAAACACCATCAGCGCATATCTCAAACACGTCGCAGTCCACACTCACTGCGAAGGCTTTCGCCGAATCCACCTTGTTCAGCCATTTTGATCTGCAAACAAATTACCAGGACGTTAAGATTGGGAGCCAAAGCCAAACCAACAAGAGAGAAATGGTCAGACTTATCAATCAGTTACTCCCCCTCACGCTCCCCACTCTGATTATCAGATTTATAAGATAAACAAGCAAAATTTCTCTTCTTAGCCTGAAAGGGTGAGATCGCCAATAAGGTTCGGTCGAAGTGCCGAAGCTAACGTCGTATTTCGGCGGCGTAGGGTCAGGAATGGCTTAGTGTGCGGTGGACCCTGAGCTGATGATGGTAATCCAGACTTGTTTTTGCCAAGAGACTATAACATTTTGGAAGATTTGAGTCTGGAGGGAGAGGGTAAATGTTAGCATATAATTAGAGGTTTTTCTATCAGTGTTATCGGTCACTGTGGACGTTGTTTCCTGAGTTTTGAGAGACTCTTGGTCTTGGAACATCATGAGGCTTTCTGCAATGGAGATATGCTTATTTCCCTGTGGAATTTTCTTTACGCGGACCAGTAATTTTACATGACTCAGTGGGACTTGATTCAGGGGTCGGCCGCTGACTTGTGCTACCTTGTCACACGAGGTTTATGCATCAGGGAATACGGCTTGGCGTATCCAGTCTCTCGGTTCGACACTAAACAAGGCAGGCAAGGTGTGAGCGATTTAAAGTAAACATCAGCTCTCATGTCCACAATGGTTCTTAATTTAAGATGAGACTATCGATCTTGGCGAGAACTAGAAGAAGCCAGAGTCCCTCTTGAACTCGGCGAGCCAATCCTGATTATCGGCTGGAGTCTGATTCCATACGTCGTGGCTGGACACCAGGTCAGTGGAGGTTTGCGTGAGAGGGCCGTATTTCTTACCTGTCGTACATGATCCATCGTGCTTGATATTGGAGTTCTTCGTCAGTTGGAATGTGGCTTGTTGGATTCAGAGGTGAAATCGTTCTCGCGACGTAGCGGGTCAAGTCTCTGGTCAGGCCTCTGTACATGTTACCATCGTTCAGTGACACGATCTTCTGTCTCAGAGATATAGGTGGCGTGTTGAGGCCGCTTGGTGGCCTCCAATGATCAAGATCATCGCTGCATATTGTAGGAAGACCGCCGGGGGAGAGGAGAGAGAAGATGAGGCCTTCTTGCGAGTTTGATGAAACATCTTCAGATGGCGGTAGTCCTACCCTCTCTCTAAACGAAGCCAACCAACCTGTTGACCCATAGACCAAACCAACCAACAACTTACTAAACATGGGCGAAACATCAGGCATATGGTTGATGATTGAACAAGCCTCCTTCTGCAACTCGACATCTCCAATCTCCAGGTTCAACAACTGCAGCATATCAACATACTGCCTTAGTGACGTCTCAAGCTTGCAGTCTTCAAAGATGTCTTTCTTGCTATGAATTTTCAACTGTGAGAATCGAGACCTGGCTGCACTCTTCATAGGCGTCATTCGCGCTTTGTTGACGATATCTTGTGTGCTCATTATAAGATCACGAAGCCAGGATGTTGCTGTTGAGGGTTGTTGATAGTTCATTTCCGCTCCGAAGATGATGCAGCAGGCTTCCAGATGAAGAGTCTCATCGGAGGGGATGCAGTGGTTGGTGTCGGTGTAGTTAGAGTAGAAGTAGTCGAGCTCGAGTTGTAGTAGTTCAAAGGCGCTTGTTGAACTGTATGGTGCGCCTTGTTGCGTAGAGAACGGGAGAGGTGAATTACGCTCGTAATCTATTAGATCTGCACAATAGTAAGTAACATGCCTGAGCTTGTAGTTGTTCACTTACATGGAGGCATGTGATTCTCCACCATATCGAGCGTTGCAGCATCGAATCCCCAGTTCCCTTTCCAATCTGCCATGGTCCTACCATCCTTAAAGTGCTCTGCAAGATGGTTCGCCCGCTCAGACCATGTCGTCATAGTAATATCACAGAAACCGCAACGTGATATGACATCCTCAAGCTTAGACTTCCATTCCTCCATTGGCCACTTCATAAACTCTGATCCGTGGACGAGACGAAGGTGCTGTCGTAGATGATCCTTTCTGTAGAATACCCGTTCTCCCCTTTCGCGTTTATGGCATAAGTCATGGTTATGTTCCTCGAAGTGCCTGTTATCCGGATCTACAAAACCGCAATAAACGCAAACAGTTTTGGAACCCTCGTTGACAGCCGTTGGACCAAGAGGAGAGCACTCCCATTGCTCAAGCGAGAGATGCTGTGTCTTCTCGTGTCTGGACCATGTATGTTTGAGCTTGAACGTCTCAGTGCAAAAGGTACACTGAAAGCGATGGCAAGCTACTGACAGGCCACGTCCTTCATCATTTCTGGTTCGCAGACCTCCTCGCCGACGCTTTTTGATGACTCTATGGAGTGACCGATTGGATGTATGTGAGTAGCCCGAGGCTTGCGAGCTGCGACTTGAATCAGAGGTGTCGGTTGTCCCCCAGGTACCGGTCGACGATGGTGCCCTGCCGTATCTCGCTCGTGTACCGTGAGGTTGGTCGATGGAACCACTTGCGCCAGATACTGCCTTTGCAATAGCAGCCAAGGTCGAAGGCTCATCTTCGGGTGGTGAGTTCTCCCATCGCTCGAGCGGACTTTGCTGGACAATCGGCGTAGGCGGTCGACGCAGGGGTATATCCCGGGGGCTAGCCTCTGCCGAACTTGAATCCGTTGTTTCCGGTGGATTGAACTTCTTTCTACGACGAGCATTGGCGAACCAGTTCAAGATTTGCTGTCGAGTCAATCCCGTCTGCCTCTCGATCGCTTCGACATCTCGGACGCTGGGGTACGGGTGATGTGTATGACTTGAGAGCCATTTATTGAGAATGCGGACTGAGTTCAGAGACAGCCGCTTTCCAGTCTTGGGCGGTGGGTTTGATGCGATGGGAGCTTGAGGTTCGGTGGGCTCAAACGGAGAAATTGAATTGGCTTTTGGGTTGTCTCCATGCCCCAGGCTATCTTCTAAGCCCGAGACAGGGTGTAACAATTGAGGATTGATTTCATTACTGAACGGGGTCTGGAAGGAGGCGAAGTCAAGGTCAGAAAAGCCAGGCTCGTTTAACAGACCACTAAAGTCAGAGAATTCGCTCGGGAATATAGTAGCTCCATCATTAATGCTGGTCTCTCTGTCGTTACCTTCCATATTGACGAGCCGAGATGTCATGTCGACGTTGAGTCTGATGCCGAGGTGTCATCTAAGGTTGACCTGACCCACTATTTTCTTGTCATCTTCAGCCCTTTCATGAACTTTTCAACCAATAACGAACGATGAAGATGACATGATAAGCTTCGCTACGCCAACGTGAAAGCCATTTAAAATAATGTCTGTCTATAATTAACAATAGTAATCACTCTAATTTCATAAATTCACCTTCAGAATTTTGTGCTCCAGGTAGTACTAGATATCTCAATCCTCGGAGCAATGCACCGTCTTCTTGCCCGCCCATTCGAGTAGCTTCCAAGAACAGCGCAGAGAAAGGCATCGTCGCACCTCCAAATACTTATGCACCCAAATAATTACCGTCCCTCTAACCAAGGTTCCTCCAATTGGCGATCCAATCAAGCTTGCAATACTGCCGAGTCCAAAGACCATGCCCATTCTTGTCCCAGGTTGTTCTGTCCCAGCAGTGAGGTCATTCGAGACCCGCTGGAAACAGACTCTGGATGTCACCACAGAATATCCCGCAGAATACAGTTCAGGCATACATGCTCGGAATAGCTCTGACTGAAATCTAAGTGAAGAGGGTGAGGGATGTGGTGGCCAACGTGAGGACAAAGACTCCAAATACACCGAACTTGTCAGCGACAAGGCCAGATCCAAAGCGGCCTATTGCGTTGACCCCGTTGAAGATCATAAAGAAGATTCAGGCTGTTGCGATAAGAGAGGAGAGGCGAAATAGAGGTTCTAGAAAAGTCGAAGATGAAGAAGATTGAGATGTATAGACCTAGTAGTGACTGGAAAGCACGTTAGAAACATCAACCATTGGTACACTTTCGCTTTTGACACTTACCATGACAGTTGCAATCGGAAAGTGATTGAATCGAACATCGTGTAACGCAGTCCAATCACCCAGCCAGATATACTCTGCCATCTTGGCTCCTCTTCTTCTTGGGGGGTTTCGTCACTGACTTTGAGAGAAACCGGTTCAGGAAAGTGAGCAGAAGGAGGACAGTACTCACTCTCACTTGACTCAAGGTCCGTGACGGGCGGGTCTTTGATGTGTATCATCTCGAGACTCAAAACCTTGGTATAGAGGTTTGTTTCTGCGTCAATGCCCAATAGGACAATCTTGTAAAGTCACCTCAGGTCCCACCGACTCCCGTATCCCCATGATAGCCCAGCAACCGGCACACTCCTGGACCTCAACCTCAACATCCATAATGTCGTAACTCCTCAAGATATCCCTACACGCCCTCGCGGTAATCCAGGCATGATACCAGCTCGTAGATCCAGCTTCGACTATAATCAAGAGCTTCACTTGATTTTCTTGCAGGGTACTTCCGACGCAATAGGCCTCCAAGCAGTTCCACCGTGTATACTCCAGCGCGACGGCAAGTTCCTTCTGAAGAATTCCCTCAGGATCTGACCACAGGATTCTCAATGGATGAGAATCTTCGACATTCGACCAGTTGTTGCAAAGACCTGACCATTGATCATCGGGGTAGTTTGATCGCGCGATGAGTCGGGGTGTGTTGCGCCAGAGACCATAGTAATCTTCTGTCTCAAGCGCTGCCGGGGGAGGGGGTGCACCCGGTGGTAGAGCCTGAATCTCAGGTACCCTTACGGTTCGTATTGACGTTTGGGGTTGCGTGTCAGGTGGAAGAGGGCTGGATCCTCCTGGGTGTTTGGGAGGTGACTCAAGTGAGTCTGGCATCTCTTCTTCCTCCGATGACATCTCTGGAGTGGGAGAAGGTTTTTTGACTGTTATGCTATCTTTTGAAGAGTCTTCCATTCTGAAATGATGAGTCGAGATAATAGTGTGACAGGTTAAGAGAGAAAGAACATGAACATTTAGACTGGGTTTATTATATATTTATGCAGTGGTATTATTATCACGCTCGACAGAAAGCTTTTATATATTAAAGTTATCTTGCTTTCGTGGACGCTGCTAAACTTTCAAGATTAGAGGTTGTTAATTGATGGATAGTTATATAGCCTTTTGTTTATCGAGGATTAATGTGTAATACCGGAACCTTACTTTATTTTAACCGTTCAAGTACAAAGAACTAATCCATTTTGCTTTAGGCATCTGCTCTAGGTTGTCTATGCTACCAAGACTCTCGACGAACACAATTGTTAATTTGGTAAGAGTGTTCTGGATGAAATAGGCATCAGGACGGCGATTAGTGGCTTCAGTAATAGAATAACTCATGTAGAATATACTTTTAATTATCCATTGACGTGGGCCACGCTGCACGCGTGCTAAGTCGAACACATCATAAACTAAAACATGTATTATCGGTGCTTGATAGTCTATGCACCAAGTTCCTTCCACCTTACTCTACGCCAATGCGATACCTGTTATATCTCCCAGCTCAGGAAACAGCACTGTCTTTGTCTTCGTCTTCAGGTCGACAGCATATACACCTCCTGACAGGTCCGTAACATACGCCGTGGCAGCATTCTTATCCAACACAAGCCCAATCGTCTCGTGTAGTCGCCTAGCTAGAACCTCCCGCTCAGGCGCGACGCTCAGATCTCCGATAAAAGCACAATTCAGTGAGTTTCCAGATGGAGGATCGCCTCTATCTGTCCAGTATAGAGTTTGTGTGCTCTCGTGGAATTCCAAGTCAATAGGCTCGGGAAGTCTGTCAAAGACTGTCTCGACTTGTGTTGGGTTGTCAATCTTGGCTCGGAAGATACGCCCTTGGGATCCTTTTGATGGGCCTTTTTGTGACCAGTAGAAGTATCCCTTTGACTCATCCACTGCGATACCAACGCACCAACGGCACATATCTTCTCTGTCCTCTGCGCTTGAGCCAGTTGACACCAGAACCTCAACGCCAGATCCATCAAGATTACAGCGCATAACCTTCATTCCCTCTCTATCGCACCAGTACAACTTCCGGCTTTGTCGCGCAAGAGTGATTTGTTTCGGGGTATAAACACCAACTTTACCAGTGCTCACAACGGTTATTCGTTCAGAACCATCTAATCTTGAGCGCTCGATGGAGCCATCGTCGGACTTGAAGGTGGGACCCATGTTTGTCCAGTACAGGAAGCCATTTTGGTGATCAATCGTGATGCCATCCGGCATGGTCTTTATCTGATCATGGACGGTTCGAAGGTCGCTGCCGTCGGTGTAGCATGATAGAATGCGACCTTTGGGATTGGGGAAGTTGGACAAGTCTGTGTCAAGGATGTAAAGACGCGGTAAGCTGAGAGATCCCATGATGGTGGAATATAGAGTGGAATGGTGAGTTATTGATGCTCAATATTGTATGGGGGTCGTATAGGGTCGTTTTATTGACTCGCCAATATTCTAATCAGGCCTGGGCGCTCAAAAGTCATGGCAATGAAGGACATGTCTCCATTTTGAGGAGGCCAAGAGGCGGTGAAATTTCATCATGGCGATCTCATCGGAGATGAAGTGGACACAGATCCGTGCGCCGGGCTTACGAGTACAGTCGGCGCTGACTTCGCGCCGCGGGACAAAACCTGCATCATGAACTCCGCTGTTCTGCCGGGTCTCCCGGGAGAGGTGGGGCTCGACCCGGCGTGGTGGGGCTGTCGATGCCGAGGTAGCTCCACCGCGGAATATGACGTCTTTAATCACGGAACCCAAGAGGGCCGAATTTTTTGAAGCTGTTCAGGGTAGGCAAATGTTCAGAAGGAAGCTGCTCCAGAGCACTTGGGATAACCCATTTCTCATCTGAAGATCAATAATATTGAGTAATTGGTAGTAGAAGCATAGCCGAAGGTTAATTTCACAGATTGTTTTGCCCAGCAGGTCAACTGGAAGGAGCGCTGATGGTTGTGCGAAGAGAGAACAGAGATGTAATGGCTCAAACGACGCATCATTCACGAGTAATATTCGGGCTCTATGCCATCGCAAAGCAAGTGAAGAGACATGAATTTGGCACGTTTAATATGTATTAATGAGTCTTGAACTGGTATCTATGATTCCTCCTTTCCTCTTCCTTTTGCAAAAGCATCCCAATCTCTTCTCACATTTAACAGCCTGACAAGCTCCTCATCCCTCTGTTTCACCAAACCACCATATTCCCTCTCCCCAACAGCGCCCTTTGTGCCCTCAATCCACTTCCCTCTTAACTCCTCATCAACAACCGGATTTTCCTTGGCATACCACCCTTGCAGCGGTTCCAACAAGTGATCTGCGAAATGCTCAATACCTCCCTCACCGCCACCAAGATGAAACAACATATTCGGTCCCATGACTCCCCATCTTAAGCCAGGACCATAAGATACTGCATCATCAACATCTTGAACAGAGCAGACGTCTTGTTGCAGAATGTGGAACACTTCTCGCATTACTGCGGCTTGAATTCTGTTTGCGACGTGGCCGGGGACTTCTTTTTGCAGGTGGATGGGCTTTTTGCCGATGGTGGTGTAGAAAGTCATTGTTCTTTCGATTGTGGCTGGTGATGTTTGCGAGCCTCCGACTACTTCGACGAGGGGAATAAGATGAGGCGGGTTGAAGGGATGACCGACTACACAGCGCTCAGGTCGTGCAGCTGCAGTCATGCCTTCTTGGATAGAAGAACAAGTCAGACCACTTGAGCTCGTTGCGATGATCACTTCAGGTCCAAGTTTCTCTCCCATCTGCTGGAACAAATTTCTCTTGAAGTCAATTCTCTCGGGACCGTTTTCCTGAACGAAATCGACATCTCGAAGAGCTCGTTCAAGACTGGTTGTGAAGACAACATCTTCAGGCTTGGCTTCTGTATTCTTGACTAGGCCGATTGATGATAGAACGGGGAGAGCATCGCGGATGAAGTTGCGAAGATATGTCTCTGCAGCTGGGTTGATGTCGAATGCTTTGACTTGTAGACCTTGAGCGATAAAGAGAGCGGCCCATGAGGCGCCGATTGCACCGCAGCCGATGATTGCGACTGACTTGATTGATGACATGATGTGAAGAAGATATGTAATAGAAGCAATTCTTTTCTAGTCTGATACAATTTCTATATGTCAATGGAGCAGTAGCTGCAACATGATATATATTTACACTAACATGGCGATTTAAAAATACTGTCAATTCCGCCCTTGTCTCTCTCGATAAAACTTAATTCCGCATCCCCCATCGCGCTTCGGCATTTAATCTCAACAACGTCATGCATCGGCACTTGAATCATTCCAAGTGGCAAAATCTCCATCGGATCAACCCCCGATAATCCAATCTCCACGTGGTTATCTCATCAATTCCTTCTTTTTCAATTTCCAGAAAATTTGTAGATCGTTTTTACTGCGGAAACATCCGCTATTCTCTACTGTTCTGTTCCGTCCCTGCGTCATCATGGAGAAAGACATAACAAATCAGATGCTCAGACCTGGAAACGTCTTTTCTCGTGGCGTTTTTTTGAGCCTCATGTTGCAAACGCGTGGAGATGGGATTCCACTCATTTTTCCTATGTCCGATTTCCGCTCGCGCTCGCGTTTGCGATTGCCGATGTGTTGGTTTGTGGATCGAGCCCGATTATGGACACGGTGACGATTCATGATTCTTGTGGAGTTGAAAAATTGGCTCCTTGATGCTTGAAGATTTCTGATCACGATAAGTTGCTGTTACACCGACTTTGTCGTCATTTCAAATCCATAAAAGACGTTGGCCTAACCACAATCGAAGCTATCTCCTCAATTTCTATCTTGATCTATCCTTCTGTTCTCGTTTACATCATCTCATGTTCGTCTTGGCTACACCTTAGCTCATAACCATCAATATGTCACAAGAACCCAGAATCCCTGATGTCTATGGTCCCGGTACTCATACTGACCGCGCATTCGTCCCCGTTCCCCAAGACACTCAACGCATCTTTCGTCTCATTGCCTCTCAAACACCCGGCTTCACCCAAGATGAATCCACCCTCTCAAAAGTCACATTCACCGGCCATGAGTTCCCAGTCATCTCCGGTCCCATCAAAGCTGTCTCCGTAGCAGCTGCTCTTCACGCCATGGCCGGTGTAGTAGCCGATGAGATCCTTACTCTCCGAGGTGTTGAGGGTGAGGACCGAAAAGTCACTGTCAACACTACACATGCTGGACTTTGGTTTGGCAGCATCGCTACTGCATATGTTGATGGCAAGGATGTCTTTGCATTGGTCAAGTCTGGAGAGTTGAAGACGCTGCTGCCAGATTGGGAACGAGGATGGGTTGATACACCTCTCAAGTATCGCACCACAGGGCTTTATCCTACCTCTGATCCTGACGTTTGGTACTCACTCCACGGCTCTATGAACGCAGAGCCAGTCCCTAAGTCTATCGGCGTGGACCCATCTGAGACCATCACCTCCAACGAAGCAGCAGCCGCGCACATCGCAAGGTTCACAAGCAAACTCTCACCTGAAAAGCTTGAGCTCACAAACCTTGTCAACGGCAACTGTGGCAGTATCTGCTTCACGCCTAAGCAATGGAACGAAAGTGAGATGGGCAAGTCCCTTGCTGCTCATCCCCTCATTAATGTCAAGGCCCAACCTCATGCTATTCCTACACCGCCTGTTGCTTTCCCTCCTCTCGATCCATCCGACAAGCGCCCGTTGGCTGGTATCAAAGTGGTTGAGATGACGCGTGTCATCGCCGGCCCTCAAATCGGCACCATTCTGTCTAGCTTCGGCGCTGATGTAATCCGTGTTAACCCGCCTCACCTCCCTGATATCAATATCATGCAACTCACTCTCAATGCTGGAAAGCGCACTATCGCCATTGACCTGCGAAAGCCTGAGGATGCAGCTATCATCAAGTCTCTTATCGCCGAGGCAGATGTATTCATCCAAGGCTTCCGTATGAACAAGATGCCCAAGTTTGGCCTTGGATTGGGCGACATCCTTAAGATGGCTGGAGAGCGAGGTCGTGGTATTGTTCACGTTTCGGAGAACTGTTATGGCCCTGATGGATACTACGCTGAGAGACCTGGCTGGCAACAAATTGCTGATGCAGCTGCGGGATCAGCATACGTCACTGGCCGTTCCCTTAATTTGCCCAAAAACGAAGCTGTTCTACCTTCACTGCCTGTTAGCGACATGACCACTGGTGTTCTCGGTGCAGTAGGTACTCTTCTCGCCCTTCGCGATCGCGCCACCAAGGGCGGAAGCTATGCGGTTCACGCATCCCTCGTCGCAGTCAACGCGTTCGCTCTTCGACCTGACGTTGGCCTGTACTCGCCGGAAACTGTCTCTGAATGCGCTAAGCGATTCCAGTGGGCTGAGATGAGAGGGTCGCATCATGTTCTTGATCTTCTGATGACTGTTTGGGATGGCTGGAAGAGAGTCCTTGGTAAGGAGTTGTCGGAAGATGGTGGATGGTACCAGAGCTTTGAGACGAGCGCTTTTGATGGAAAGAAATTGAGCATCCTGAAGCCTGTTGCTAGTTTGAGCGATGAGGAGGTGATGCCGCGATGGAAGACGCCCAGTGTTCCTTATGCTAATGAGAAAGCTGAGGGCATCAAGTTTCAGTGAAAGGATTGGTCATAGATTATAGAAGAGAGAATGTACAGAAATACCCATAGATCGAGAACACAAATTATTTTCACATGACGTTCATTCAAGCTTCGACTCAGTTGCCGGATCCAGCAGTGAATTTGCGATCGTGAGATATTGGAAGAAGTCTGACAGAGGCATGACAAAGATTCGCGACTATTTTAGCGTCGGGTTTGAGGCGGGTACCGGTGAGGTCATTTCACGCTCCATCTACTCCAAAAGCTACTTACAGCTACTTTATCAGCAATCTGAACATCACCACCATGTCTGTTTCGTATTTGAGATGGTTCGGTTCGCGATGAGTCACCTGCCGACTTGATGTTTAATGTTACGCCTGGTAGCGATTGAACAGGCCAAATCACTAAACGATATTGAAGTAAGGGCTTCAATCCTGAATTTTGTTCTTCTGCAGCCTGTGCTATCGCCCAGGCTTTGATCTTTAATCTCACCAAATTCGCGAATCAACTTGTTGCAGCATCAATGGAAGACACGATGGCTCCACCAACAACAATAAGAACCGCTTACATACGAACCGTTATCGACAAAGACAAAGAAAGAGAATATTACGAGAGCTGTTGGTACAATCTAAGAATGCTTCTATGGTCATGGGTCGGTCAGAAAGTTCATAATGATCCCGCTGGAACTGGTGCTCCACGACTTCGCAGCTCACCTCCACCTGGTCTCCGACACCACTACATCATCGGCCATTCCAATCCTTCGGACGCTTTTGTACTTGAGTGGCTTCTGGTGAACTCTAGACCTGATAGTTGGAGGATGACTCGCGATGACTTTGAAGTTTACCTTTCTGAGGCGCAGATGAAGGACCCGACAAACAGAGAACTTCTTCAAAAGCTTGAACAAGAGCGGGTGAAGGTCACGGTAGTCGACTCATCCATGCCGACTGACTTTGATACAGAAGACATATGTGATGGAGTCATGCTCACTAAAAGCGATTACGTTCTCGAGACATCTCTCGAAAGAGGTTCAAGCTGTTGGATAACAACAGACGTACTCTACCGAGACTCTCTTCGTCACGGCCATCCCCAGCGCTATAACACCGAAGAACTCGCAAAGCAAGACTACGATAACAGACTAAGAAACAAGAT
This sequence comes from Fusarium sp. NRRL 25184, assembly GCA_013755755.1. NCBI lineage: Eukaryota > Fungi > Ascomycota > Sordariomycetes > Hypocreales > Nectriaceae > Fusarium > Fusarium sp. NRRL 25184. The sequence goes on from JABSSZ010000675.1 coordinate 28,294, forward strand.
GGGTCATACGCGGCGATCATGTTCATATCCCCACGGCAAATCCGACGCGTGGAAATTCGATCATGCAGAAGATTGGAAGAACTATGAGTGCAAATCTTGCGGACAGAGGTGCAAGCGCAGTAAAGGCTGCAAGGTCACGGGGGAAGATTGGGCGAAGAGAAAAGATGTCATAGCGTGGGATGAAGGGGTTGATACGTCGGCGCCGAGACCGCCCGAGTTTGAAAGGGATTGGAGGATGTTGACGGCGGAGGACATATGTAACTATTGGGGCACTGATCCTATGGCTTACGAGAGGTTTAGGAATTGGAAGTGGAGGTCTGTTGATACGTTCACGGGAGAATAGAGTCATGGGTCTAATACGCTCCGATTGACTTGGTCCATCAGAATCTTCATACTTCATAATTCATGAACATCCTTCTGTCGCCCGACTCAGTTTCTGCGCCAGAGTGGCTTAGATCTCGTGGATACCGCATCCCAAGTGTCGAATGCCCATAGCCTCAAGCTCATCAATCTGAGCCAGGTCAGGTCCGACACTTCGCTCCTGGAGACCCTGCAGAGAAGCCACAGTGGTCTTGGTCTTGGGGATGAGCTTTGTTCCTCTGTCGTCTAGGACAGCCAGAATGTGAGCAGCAGCCTATTTTCGTTAGATCCCTAACTAGAAATACCATGGAAAGAAGGTTTACCTTAGCGTTGATGGTAAGAGTCTTGGAGTCGGGATTGTCAATGGTGTCGCAGGCCTGATGGTAGCAAGGATCCTGCGCAACAGCCGTGCCCTAAACCTTCATTAGCTGTGAAAGAAGAATTGGACGAGTCGACCTACAGTATGCAAGAACCCAAAAGGCTTGTTCAAGTTCTGCCAGAAAGGCGCATAATCACTGCCATTAGTCAAAACAGCAGGCGTAACCTCAATACCCTGGCTCTCAAAGTACTCTGTAAAGATCTTCTCGGTGACCTCAGAGCCCTTAGGCGCCTTTGATCCGTGCGAGCTTCCATCAGTGTCAGCAACGCCGAAGAAACCCTTGGAAACCATGTCAAAGTTGAGATAGACCAGAAGGTCGTTGACGTCCTTGGCGGGAAGGGTAGAGGTGTAGTGCTTGCTGCCGAGGAGGCCGTTTTCTTCGGCACCCCACCATGCGAAGCGGATCTTGTTCTTGGCCTTGTACTTTGAAAGAGCAAGGAAGAGTTCGAGGATGAGAGATGAGCCGGAGCCTACTTGTGTTAGTGGAGTCATGATAAGACACGGCAGGTTGAAATACCATCGTCGTTGATACCGGGACCGGCTTGAACACTGTCAAGATGGGCACCGAGCTAGATAATCATTAGTATTGCTATTGATCAATGGAGTGGATGACATACCATGATGACATTACGAGGATCACCACCCTTAGTCTCAGCAATAACGTTCTGCGTAATCCTCTCCTCAATAGTCTGCGTCTGTTGAAAGTGCGCTGTGACAGTCTCGCCGGCCTCAATCCTCTCCTTGATCTTCTCGCCATCCACAAGGTTGATAAAGCCAGCTGGGACATGCTTCTCTGGATCAGGCTGACTAAGGGAACCAGCAGTCACATTCGTTGTAAGATCGTGATAGATAATGACAGCGGATGCACCAGCCGCAGCAGCGGGGATGACTCTTCCAGCGAGAGTTCCGCCAGTCGGGCAACGGAAGCGCTGGACCAGAACGATTTTACCCTTGACGTCAAGATCATCGTACGAAGAAGCGTCGCAACCGGCTGCACCTTCGGGACCGAGGGCGATCTCGGCGGTGATGCCCTCTTCGGAGGTTGAGGGGGAGTAAGTCAGGCCGTAAACATAGACTGGAGTATCATCAACCTTGAGCTCAATTGAGTCCACAAAGGCGAAGAGAGCAGGGAAGTTTTGCTTCCAGACTTTGGCATTTTTGACTTTTGAGATGCGCTTGAAGATGTAGTCTACTGAAGCGTCGTATCCGGGAAGACCGAAGGCTCTGTTACCACCGTTGGCGAAGGCAATGTCGTTGAAGGCCTCGAGGTTTGACATGAGACTGCATCAAGTTAATACTGTTTGTTTCACTAGTATGGGCAATGGAGGATAATTACTTCTTAGTCTTCAAGTCAGCTTGGATCTTCTTAGACTCCAGCTTGTAGGTCTTGGCGAGGCCATGGCTGGGAGCCAGCGCCAATAATGTGGCGACACCAGTGCTGAACTTCATATTGACGATGGACGATGCTTGAATGTCCGCAACGATGAAAGCGGGGAGTCACATAAAGGCGGAGAGTCTCTATTTATACAGATAAACAAGTCACGCAATCAGAGGCGATCGCAATGCCAAGAAAGCGAACCCATGGCGGGGAATCATGACGAACACAAGTTCGCGGAAACGGTTTCGCTTCTGGAAGGTCATATCTAGCCAAGAAGCTGTTATGAGGATCACCAGCAGACTTATTTAGTGGAGGCCTTATCACTAGCGGTGACGACTCCCAGGCCCTTTTGCCTGCACCAACGAACGCCGAACTTGTACTGCACTAAAATGTGACCAAGGCCGATCGACGTTGCACCAGATGAGGGTCATCTTGGCAGACAATGATAACCCCGCGAGTCCAAGAATGCCGAGAGGCTTTGATTGGGCAATGGTGAGTTTTTTCTTGAGGTTGTACTGTTTTGGAAGGTGAAAGAACTGCTTGGGGACAGGGATCATGAACCATACGAATAAGCTTAAGATGCAAAAGTTCCTAGTATACGCTAGACGGGTTTGGGCCACGATTGAAGTGTCTCTTGCTTTGACATAGCAGGAGGATTGTTCAGATAGCATCATGTTCGTCGAACTACACTCACTTGTTTTCCTGGTATTCGGGCAATGGACTGTTCTTTATTCACTAATATCTGGGACACACTGCTCTTTTTCAGCATTCCAAAGTATCGCCCTTTGTCTGCACAAAATTCTTTGACAATTTTTAGACATGATGTTGAACATGAAAACAGAACACCGTATTGCGCGAATGCGCCTAATCTCTTAGTATTTAAGAGCCCAGGCTTCCGATTATTCTGTCTGTTCCCTATCTAGTTGGCTAACACCGGAGTTACCAGTACCAAACAACAACACATCTAAAATTACAGCACTATTTCGCACCATGGATCGTAACAACTCTCTTGTTGTTAAAACAACTGTTGAGGGGAAGTCGGCAGGTGTTTCAATTCAGCGATCGGATGCTGGGGCCGATGCGGACTTCGATATTCTGTCATTCGTTGAGTCTTATTCTGACAGGCATGAAACAGGTCATCAAACGGAGGGTGAGGAATACCGTAGGCAGGAGAAGAAGCTCATGGATCCAGCCATCGATTTAGTTCGCAGTGAGGCTACTGACGAGAATGCCCAGATCGCTACAGTTAACCCCCATCCTAAGCTGTCGATTGCACACGATCTAGTGTCATTCCTCTTGAGCCGCAAAGCTGCAACTTCTTACCTCTTCAGGCGCCATCTCATCCCTTCAAGCACTGCTCCTCAGCCGTTCCCTCTTAACGTGTTCATGGGTAAATGGACATCGTGGACAGCTTTCGCGCTATCCAAATCTAGGGAGGTCCAGCCAGGCAGTCGTCAATGCTCTCAGCCGATGAAACCTGGCGATATCGAAGTCATAACGGTTTCGAATGATAAGTTCGTACAATTGATGAGTCTTGTAGCCGGGGATGAGTTGCTGATGATGTCAATCTGGGAGAAGCCCGATACTTCGAAACATGTGAGTCCTCATCTGGAGATAATGAAACCTAACTTTGGTTTAGTGGAAGAGCTCGGTGAGAGAGTGATTGCTTGGAGAGTTCATGGACTTGATGTCTCGTACTACATGGATAGACTGGGATATCGCATTCCCGGCATGGTTTGGCCTCTTCAGGAAGTTAACGAGCAGTGATGATGCAATCCTATTTCCTCGGGTCTTACGAGGTGTAGGCTCGCGATAAGTATGAAAACCATAGACATGGCAATAGACAGAGATTAGCGCCCCAGGAAAAAGGTTTATAGATCATGATACAATTTTGACGTACGGGCTTAGACCCTGAAATACATCGGTGCACCTGTAAAGGCAACAGATTATATGACATGGACAAGGCACCTGAGAGCTTATTCCGGCACATTGAACTTAGACCTCAATTATTCGAGCAAAGCGAGATGCGCAAAAATATTGATAGAACGTTGTGCCATTTATCTATCAACAGGTTGAGTGACTCTTGTCTCTAGTATAAGACTGTATGTCTTCATTTCCTATATATAATTATTTTATTACTGCCATGGTACTAGAAGATATTCAAAATCCGCCACAGAACTTTATTCTCCCTTGATTCTATACCGTCGGTCCATAGGACATTCACTCATGCCTTGTAGAGTCTCACGTCGGTAATTCTTGCTCAAAGGCCAAATAAATATAACGAAGCCCTCTAGACTCAGAGGTACAGCGCAACAACATCATCATGTTCACCCATGGGATCAGAGCTATTGTCTTTCTTGCGAGCCTTTTCTGCGGCAATTGTGAAGGTAACACCAATAGATTGTCATATCTACGCGAAAAGTCGAGGGCGTATCAGACATCAACACGCCAATCGTTCAAGATGCTAAAGCATTTGCGTAGGAGCATAGTAACTACCCCATTTACAAGCGCGTCATGCAGTCTTGGCTCTACGGAGTCCTCATTGTCAACGGGACCTTCATCTGACTTTGTGTTACGAAGCCTCAAATGACATACCGTGAGTAATTCTGCTGCCTATTACGTGGCCTCTACTGATATGTTGCAGCCACTTGGATGCAGCCTTTCGGGGAGAGGTACGTTGACAATATGACCCGAAGGGCAAACAGAGAATTGCCTGCAACCGGGAATAGTTGATGCCTGGAACAGGCTCCCTTTTTGTAATTTTTTTGTAATACGAGGCTTGTTTCAAAACTAGCGAGTGGGGGCCATTTTTATACGACGTAGCCAATCCTTGAGTAGCGGCTGTGCATTTCTCCGCTAGGCCACGGACATTCTACGAAGGAAGCATCAGATAAATAGTAGACCTTGAGTTATTAAATGCTTAACCGCTTATTTATGCTTGCATGAGATATCTCATAATGCAACTGAGTGACCGGAAAATCCTGCTTCGGAGGTTAAATCCGGGTGATCAATCAGCCACTCAACAGCGACTTCTCAATGATGCGCGTATTCCCGGGATCGCGCAGTGGTTTTTCGACCATCAAACGACACAGGATTGGCTGAGCGGGAGCGACGGCCCCGTTCTTTGGCTCCATGGACCAAGTATCTCACCTACTTCCATTGCTTCTTCGTGCCTCGCTAACAACCATCAGGCGCAACTGGCAAGACTTTTATTACCTCAAGTCTCGTGAACCATATCATAGATGACCAGATCCTACCAAGTACTGGAGCCGCCGTATATCATTTTGGTCGGCATGAGCTGCAATACAACCTCGCTGACTACAATATTGCATTGCGCTCTGTCGCGAGACAGTTGGTATCACAACTTCCAGAGGAATCTAAGCTTCCAGCCCAAATTTTTGAGACTATCGATGATTGCTTTGGAGATGCCGAAACTACCGTGGCTATACTGCAGATGCTAGCATCTGAGTTCAGTAGGATCATCATCATCCTCGATGGGGTCGACTCCTCGAATGAGGCTGGTTTACGTGAACTGATGGAAATTCTGCTGAGGAAAAAGACTCCATTGCGAATAATGATGACCAGTCAAAGTCCACCGACAGACACATTCATTGACACCTTTGGTGTGAGCACGATCATAGCCCGCGCCACTAACCAGGATTTGAGTTTGTACCACGCGAGAGCTATAGACGAGGCACCTGTCGATGCAGAGGTCCTGGATGGGTCTCATACCAGGCTATTTTTATATCAGAAACTTATGGACGTGGCTGACGGCCGGTAAGTTTCGCCGTGTATGTGAGATAGCATCCGCTAAAGCCTACTAGGTTTCTTCCTATCATACCGAGTTGGTTCACCAACATCGCATCGCAACCGAACACGGTTCTTCTTAGGCTGGTAGAGTCCTGGTCACCAAACTCCAGCGTGGATGTCCCTCGGGCCTTTTGCGAAGCTCTAGTCAACGAGATCCAAACCTCAAAACGTTCGGACATGACTCTCTGCTCGCTTTACTATCTGGTCTACGGCGAAGAAAACGGATACACCTTTACTCTATCAATGCTATGGGAGGCTCTCATCGCCTGGGGTATCAGAGACGAAGATAACACAGTGTTTACTCTGACACAAATATCCAACGCCTGTGCTGACTTTGCCTTCATTGATACTGAAACCAAAATCTTAAAATTGCGATCTCCATTGCTACTGGACTATTTGCGAGCTGAGGTGTTTGACGATAAATATCACGCCCGACACATCAGCGCAACGTTTCGGTACTTGACAAGAGGCGACTACGAGGGCGCATGCAAGTCGTCTGACGAGCTAAAAGAGAGACTTAAAGCGCATCCATTTCTTTGCTATGCCGCTAGAACCCTTTCACCAAGCCTCGCAGCCTTTCCGGCATTGCACTACGACATCGATTTTCTAAAAATGACAGCTTCACATAGATCGGTAGACTCTTATCTCCAAGCTGCTGAAGCATGGCCGTATATCGACGAAGAGAGCTATGATGAGTTTGAGGCTGAGGAGGAGAGATGGCGTTGCTATACGAAAGGTTACACTCCCCTTCACCTCGCTGCTCATTTTGGAGCCAGGGAGACATTGGTCCAGTTGCTTGTGGATCGCGGTGACAACATTGAGGCTCGAGCAGCAAATGGACAAACAGCGTTGCACATCGCAGCTGAGATTGGAGATTCGACACATACCGTCAAGCGGCTATTGGAATGCGGGGCCAATGTCGCTGCAGTAGATGAAGATGGACTCACACCTTTGGCTCATGCGATAGTATATGGATGCTTGGAATCAGTAAGACTGCTCATCAGTTACGGTGCAGATATTAATGTGCTAGATGAGGAGGATTTGCTGGAATGCTCTCGTGAGAAGCCTGATATTGCCGAGTTCTTGGTGGGGCTTGGAGTTGAAGTGCCAGTGGAAGAGTCCGAGTCAGAAGAATAAAGAAGAAAACACCAGCTATTGGATACTGCTACACAGTGATAAAAAGAAATGCAGTACGAATTCTATCTCATCACATCATTGATTGATAATGGCTAGATAGCAAAAAACATACAACACCGGGGATTCGCTGGTCGTCACCGACCCAACTACTAATCCAGCGCTTCGCAGCTTGACTATGGGAGAGCGGACGGGATCCCGTATTTTCTACGAGCTTTGGTCGTATGTATCAGATAGTGATTAGTTGCAGACTATATCGACTCGCTGCAGTTACGTCCTCGCAGTCATACTGACCAATTGGGGCCCTTGATTTCCGACGGCTTGTTGGGGACCTTGGCCTGACAGGCTCAACTGTCCAGCGATACTACCAATACCCGCAAGGCGAACAATGGGCAGCCAAAGTGAGATATGTATATCCAACAGCGTCGATATATTTTCGCCGTTTTTATAAATCTCGGCTTACCAGATATTTGTTTCCAATTTTGACGATGGCGCCGAATTGCTGTGGTGCCCATCCCCATTCATTCAGTCAGGTAAGGCATCAGGACTGGTTCTTGGATATAAAATGAAGATTTTGGGATACTATTAGAGAATATGCATATAATTAAGGGTTTTAACTAATAGAAGTGTGTAATGATTCGATACTGCGCAATTGAGCTTGGTTTAATAAAGTTTTTGCCTATTACTTTTTACAGGAACCTGCAAATTATGCCATATACCAGTTGCTCATCCATTCTCTCTTAAAGAAGCCTTCAAAGCCTCTTCTCTTATAGCATGAGTCGTTCTGTCTTGAGACTTAGCCCTCGGTGTATTACTTGCTCTCTGCCGTCTGGAGCGAGGTCGTAGCCTCTTCCAGGCTCAGACATACATGTTTGTTGTCATCACCGCTGACTGAAGCTTCTACTGGCTCAGATCTATTGCTTCTAGGAAATTCCTGTTTGAGACTGAGCTTCGACACTGGAATCACGAGAATCAGCCTATAGGGCATGTTAGCCCAGGTTCTGTCCTTCTACATCCTGTAGTCACAAGGATCCTCCACTTCCTCCCTTCACATAGATAGGTCCAGTTTTAACCCAGCACCTCGCATTTGTTCTCATACACATTTTCCTCTATCCTTCTGCTGACCGTTGACATCTTTTTTTCCCCTCCTCTTCTGTCTGACTAACAATCTTATACGTTCTGTAGCTGATGGTGTAATCGCTGTGAAGTAGACTTCATCGAGATCCATATAATCTTTCCGGTATTTGAGGTGACACCTGAAGAATGAATTTTGTCGGACGCTCAAGAGTAATGAGATGAGAAGTCTGGAATTTTGGATAACTACCTTATATCAGATGACTCCGTTCAAGAATAGTATGATATTCCGGACGTAAGTGAAGTGACATATCACTATCAGATTCCAGGTTGTTGAGACTGACTTGTATATACAGTATATCTATTCTCTAAACCAACATTCGATCCATAAATACTAACCCACTCTGTCGTCCATGGTATAAATTACGTCTAATCAATTCTTGAATGCATGATTCGTGTGCTCTGTTGACAATTCCCGACTGTTGAATGAAACTCCACCCAACTAATAGCAGCCGACTCCCCGAACGCCTTTACCGCCGCAAGTTTACTCCATGTATTCAGAAGCAACAGGCTCATCAATCCCTTCTTCATGTCTTTTGTAAATTTTTGTCAGCAGCGTTTCGTTTCTGCAAAGCTTTATCAACTCACCGTTTGTAGTGCCGTTCTAGCAGATCCTTGCGATGGAAGCGTCTTTGACATACTGGACACTCGAACTGGGGCTCTTGGTGCGAAGACTGATGCCGCCTGTCTACTGGTAAGCATACTGTCTTTATCTGGAGTGAAAGTGCAGAAGTTGTACCTCAGGTGTTCAGCTCGAGTGTATACCTGACTTTGTTAGTAGGTAGTCTACCTTTCTATAGAAAGACGTACCTTTTGGCATTCGGAACAAACGTGAACAGGCTTTCCCTTTTTCGCCTTTGAGACTTTACCAGTCGGCGTGCTCTGAAAATCGTCGTAACTATCCATTGGAACTGAACGCTTGCAAAACGAACTAAAACAAGCAGAGAACGATGAGCAAAAAAAGACCGAATGCGGCTGCGATAAATTGCCACCAGATATCCGAACATCACCGTATATTTAAAGACAGACTTCCCATGGCTTCCGTTGCAAAGCTGACTTCCCGGCGGGCTTCGTAAGTCCTGTTAACATGAGCCACTTCGCTGAGTAGTCAGAACGAGGCTTGCTCCGTGGCGTGGACGAATCCCAATTCCTCAATCCGCCGATCACAAAAATAGACTCGGACCTTGACCAATTATAATCGCCATGCGCCACATAATCCTTGTGACGAATGCGAATTCTCAGCCTTGAGCAGGGGTTGAGTGTGGGGGCTTGCTGATATCATCGTTTCGGGGGGCGCGGAAGAGATTCAAATGCCGGTGATGACGTGGAATCCGAATATAAGTGATTAGATAAGATAATGGCCTGAACTGTTTTGGAATCAAGTGATACTTTTCTTATTTTGAGGGACTTCGGTATGCGTGGGATGGAGATGGAGGTGTCCGAGGGTCCCGGGGTATACCGACATTTGCCAAGGATATAATAGTCACAGGGTTTCACTGCCCCAAAACCTGTGCAACGGCTCGGACAATACCAACTGACCGATCCTCAATGATGCAGACATGTTTACTAATCCTTTGCTATAGTTCTTTTCTATTACAAGCATACATCTCAGGTAAGCAAAGTTTCATGCTCTTTCGACTTCTGAAGTTCTCATGGTTTTGTTGTAGGCTGGCCAAGCCCATTCCTTCACCCATCCTGATTCCAATATCTCCTGTGCCGGAGGCCGGTTCTCTGGCTTCCATGCCAGCATTCGTTTCAGTAAGTCCAATAGCGCAGCCGCCTCCTCCGAGTTTATGGTTTCCATAGCCTCCGACTTCCTCGGCTCTTGTATCCACTGTCTGAACCGTCTGTCCCATGACCAAATATCCCTCTCGTTGCTGAGCGCCTGACCTTTGTTATCAAACCATTTTGACCGCTTGTCCCACTTGTCCCACCATTCAGGTGGTAGAACACCCTGCAGGTGAACTTGTTGCGCAGTGATGTCGTCCTGGGGGGCGATAATGCCATCAATGAGGGAGCGATGGGCAAATAACTCAAATATCAGACAGCTGAGGCTCCATATATCCGATTCGAAGGAGAGCGGCTTTGTTGGCTCGAAATACGACTCAGGAGGGCGGACAACCAGGGGCGCATTGGACTCGCATTTCGTCTTATCTGCTGGCCGGAAGGCGACACCAAAGTCACTGAGTGAGAGTTTGGCGTCGCATAGGGAGATACCATCACTTGGTAAACCAAGCCAAACAGGCAGAACAGCATGAGATGGCACGCCGGTTGGTAGAGGTTCTACAGACCCGTCTAGACGAGCGATAGGCTCCAGCTTTGGGGCACCGTACTTTGCATACAGCTGGTCGATCGACAAGTTGTTGAGCGAGGCTGGAAGTCGTAACAATAGGTTGCCTAAGTGAAGATCTTGCGAGAGACTTTAGTAAGTGGTTGCTTGGGTGAAAGGCCCTAAAACTAACCTCCATGAGCATAACCGCGTGAGTGAACATGAGTCACAGCTTTTATAACTTGAACAGCCAGAGACCGGGCCACGTCTAATTTAAACAAGCCTGATTCAGAAGCATCTTTTGTATCTATGAGGCTGCATCGTGCAGGTGTTGTGACAAGACATGGATGTGATCCGTTGGGCCCTTTAACAGTGAACCAGTCAAGAACTCGCGGGATCATTGTTTCATCTGTACCGGTCATTGCGAGCCTCGAGAGAATATAGACTTCATCTTTATCTGCATCTGCAGTTCCAACCTTGACTGCGACGTAGGTGGAGGAGTTTCGGTCGAGGGCAAGCCAGGCGGTTGAGAATGTACCATGCCCAAGTTTATGCACTATCTGGTAACGATCATGATGCAGAGTATCGTTAATCTGAACAGGATGATAGCCTCCTGGCCGATAATCCTCAAGTACCTCGACTTCTGCGATGTACTTGTATCTGACAGTTGGCGTAGACACAGCTTTATGGGATGCGGTGGAGTAAGGGCGATGAGTTGCAGGAGGCTGGGCATCAAATGAACAGAGACGCGACAGAAACACGCGTCGCGTAGAAGAAAATAATGACAGGCGGAGCATAAGTGACAGAAAGCGAGCTCCGAGCAAGAATGTAGGTGGCTGTGGCCGACTTTGCTGTTACAATCTGAGCCTTTGAGCGCGTGGAGTTGGTTTTGTGCGTAAATATATGATGATTCCATAAGCGCACAGACTCCTCAAATGCTGAGTCTCAGCACAGTAGCTGTTGATTTCAGTGGGTTGCACACCATATCACCCTGTAATTTAGCCCCGCCAAAGTCTTTCTTCCAACCAACAAAGGCAAAGCCACGTATTCTGTAACACCGCTGAAAATAATTATCGCATCTCAAACATTATAAACAGCAAAATAGAAGCTCTAGAGCTTCAATGATGGATGCATAAGGTAGTCAGTGAATCGAATAATACTCGTCCCCTTCGATGTATCTGTCATTGAACTCCGATTTGAGGAGTGTCGTCAATGGCTCCTGGAATACGGAAGCATTATTCAGTGGCAGCTACTGCGATACAACAGGCCCAGCAAATTTTTAATTGTCAATATTCCGTCTACGGCAATTATAATTGGATATAGTTACAAGAGGTCATGAAACGCGTGAAAATCATTTTATTTAAAGGTTTTTAATTTTACTTCAACACTTCAGAAATATCTCTCTTTATATAAGTTCTGAGTGGATAATTTGTATTCCCTTACTGTATTAACTTTAACATTTCTATATCCTTATTAGACTAGACATATAAATATCCAAATTGGCTTTAATTAAAAGAACGCGGTAAAATGCTGATAATGAAGCTTGTCGCCTTATGGTTTGGTAAGGGTTCATGCGGGCATTTCGACTTGAAGTATACAGATTCGATTATAAAAATGCATATAAAATGCATTTATTTAGAAGGAAGTGGCCACGCATTACACTCACAGGTGTCCCATAAGCTCCAAAGTCCACTGCAATGTCTACTATCAACACGGTCAAGTACTTTTTCCATAAGGGCAATGTGCCTTCCAACAAGGCTCAGAGACAAGGGCTAATTATCCTGGCCTACCAAACTGCTAGAAGTCAAGAGCTCTATCCTAAGGAAGTGTTTATAAGGTAACATATCCCTACTAGCCATGATTGCAGAAAGCTGGCCACTTTATAGTGTACAGTGGTGACGCTAACCGTCAATAGAAGTAATGTTCACGAAATGTCAACTGTCAACGGCAAGCGTCTAAAAGATCCCCATGGTGCTCACATCACCTTGAGCTACAAGACGAAGGATTTTCAAGGTCGTCATACTCATGTGTCCTGCCACGGGTATATTAAGAACTTCAAGACACTGGAGTTTTCCAAATCGATACGGATGGAGGAGAAGCGCGATACGAGCAAGAAGAGAGGTGGTAAGGTTATCTGGCCTAGTAAAACACAACTATGGGAAGCGCCGAGCATTTGGTACGGATATGATCAGGGAGGCCATTAATAGCTGAGTGATGGTCAATAGGCTGGTCGGGGGATATGGTGATGGAAGATCACCAAATAAGCAGCTTATGAAAGGTTCCAACCCAGCATACTGAATACTTGGAAGAGAAGTCAATATAACAAAGCCTGAAAAACTGAGCTTTGGACAAGATCTTCCCTCTTTCTTGACAAAGGTAGTTAAGTTGTTAATGCTCTTGTTTACCATCTCTTGTCTCTTGTGGGCTCTATATAGCAAGACGCTACGTAAGTCTGTTGTAATCAAGAGGATCAAGAAAGGGGAAGAAAAAGAAGAAAAAACCCCATTGAAACTCGAAATTGCTCCTCATGCAAGTGATGGCAACCCAGGAATCCAAGTCTGTCTGTGAATACTGATTGAATTAGTGGATCATGAGGCGCAACGCGCTGTAAAGCACTGTATTTCAGCCCCACTAAAATCTCTGAATGGAAGGAGAAAGGCAAAACCACTTAATACCGCTGAAAATAATTTTCACATCCAAAAAAAACACCACCAAAATAATTTTCAAACAGCAAAAGAAAAGATCTTGAGCTTCAAAGATGATGATGCGTAATCAGGGAATCGAACCCTGGGCTCCCCGACGCTGCTCGAATGGCAACGGAGAATTTTACCACTAAACCAATTACGCTGTTGGGTGTTGTTGAAGATCGACATGCAATTGGAGCTCAGCCGATTACAGCGGAGCACCATTGTAATTTCGATAGCCTCCTACTAAGTGGTTGTTGGTTGACGGAATGGTTGTAATCAATAGAGGGAGTTCGGGCCCAAGTCGAACATTGCCCTTGATGTGGCGACTTATGACGAGCTGAGTATAAATTCTCCCTCCACCTGGCCTTACTCCCAGCTTCCCCAGGCTCATGCCATTCTTCTGCACCAGGTATTCATCGCCACTTTCCTTACAGGGTTCAACAATGTTGCTGGGAAACAACTAGCACCAGTCAAGTTGGAAACTTGGTACATTACCTATGTGTCAACCTACCTTGTCCCCCTGCAGGATTCTTCAAACTTGACAAAGATTAGCGAAGCAACCGAGTACACCCGCCTGGCCCCAACGTTGGATGTGACAAGTGTCGAGAATGTTTCATCCACTGCGACTCAAATAAGTCCCGATATATTTTCTCCGGCAAATTATTATATAGAAGCGCTAACAGGATAGAAGATATAAGCTCTTCAGCATTTGAAACGGAGCTCGTGGACGTCATGTCAACTGAACTTCAATCTGATAACAAGTCCACAGATAGCACTACAATTGTCGTCGATCAATCATGTTCCTCATATCCTCATATCCCTCCCCGACAATGACAAACGCGACCTGAGCAAACGAGCGACTGGCGGCTTCGTGGGTAACAAGAACCCAGGAGTTTGTAGCTTCGCTGCGATCTTTACCCTTCTAATGATCAGCTTCTTGAAGGGGGCGTCCCTATTTATTACTCCGGCGAACAGTATCAAGAGGTCTCTGGACAAGGGCAACCACCCAGCGATGCTGCCACGAAGACATTTTCGTCTTCAGGCGGCGGTCTTCAGTTCATCAATCCTAAGCTGCCTGGAGGTTAGGCTGGGTTCTGTCAGGACTCCAGTGGGAAAGTCTACATCGCGTTTTCATCGGAGCCCCATGGTTGCGCACCAGTTACTCTGTCGGTCTATGGAGGTATGTTATGCTTGACTCAATCTTTTCGGTGGCGATAGTCTTGTAGTTGAATAGTGTTAGAATGGCCAATTAGTTGGTTCTGATATCTCGAGGACAAGCATCTCTCACTGAATCGATACAGAATATCACCTCAAAAGAAGAGATACAAGCTCCTCAACGATCGGAAGCGCCGGCATTGCAACAGCGCCCTCTGCAACGATGACTTCTCCATCAACTGGCTTGTCTACTACAATCACGGTCTTGCCACTGCCGTCGCCCCTAGATTCCTCCGTGTCTTCAGCAGCAGAGAGCTCTGGGGTAGAGGAGGTACAGTCGTCTGCTGTACCAGAATGAGGATTCCCTGAGACAACGTCAACCTCAGATGCGGCCTCAACTGACGTCACCCACGTTGACGGCTCTGCTACATCGCAGAGTATATCCAATGAGACACTCATGTCGACTAATAGTTCGGAGAACCAGCTCAGACACGTCAACTGAGCCCGGTGCCAGCGCCTCCACGAATGATGTTCCACAAACCTCAACAACTGGTGATATTGCCTCAGAAATTCTTTCAGCCACTTCGGACGCCTCTACAAACAATCCAACTACTATTCCAGTCGTAGACGTCTGTGTTTCCGGAATATCCTCTCCAGATAGGGCACGTCCCCTCGACGTTCTTGAAGAAGAAGGTTCAGGTCTCAAAGTAACGACGGTGTAAGTGTGATCAGCCTTAGTCTTGTACCGTGTCTTAACCACAACATTAGTGCCACGACGGAGGTTGCAAACGTCGTGTTGTCCGAGGTATTATTGTCCCCGAACATGACATGCCAGTCACGAGAAACGTTGCCCCTCGCGATGGCGATAACGCGGCGACTACCGTTTTTCCTACCCAGACGCCTTAATATGCTGCGTGCTGCAATTCTTCAGATGAGTATCACGATGCTTGTTCAAGTCTTGGTGTAACGAGGTTCACGGCCACTTTGCCAACGGAGACAGGGACGACTACTACTAATTTTATCATTACTTTTCGGTGAGACGGAGGTACACCGGATAGCCTGGTACAGAACTGCAGCTACAGGGTCTTTCATAATGTTGATTATCATCAAATTGAAGCTCATGTCATCACACTTGATCCTTTATTCAATGTTCAATGCTCTGCCTATCACATGATGAGCCAAATAAATCATTCGAATGACCCCAACTAATACAGCCTACTTCTGCGCCTTGACGCGGCAGAGAACCCATCCAAGGTAGATGGGCTTCTTGCTAACAACCCCATTTTCTGAAGTGAGATCCTTGGTGATAGGCACAGTGCCATACTGATCCTTGTACATCTGGCATCTAATCTGGTCCATCTTGGGAGGCTTGACGCCCTTCAAAGTAGAGTAGACGTTAACAAACTCCAGCTCTGTGAGCTTGTTATTCTTCTGGTGGGTGAGAACGCCGAGGGGGACGTTGAGAGGAAGAGTGCTGTCCTCTGGTTCGTTGACGGTGAGAATGGCGACGCCGACGTGAGGCTTTTTCGCAGGGACGGCGGTCACAGTTGTAGTGAAAGTGGCGAGGCCAACGAGAAGAGTTGGGAATTGCATGATGAGCGAGATCTGGTTCGGTGATGATGTTCTTTGATGATGGAGTTGCTTTGTTATCTGATGCCTTGATTTACTTGGGAACAAGACGGACCTTTATACTTATTCAATCACATATTTTGGATAAACAGAAGTTACAGCATCAATGCATGTTCTGTCAGGCCACGCAATTATCGGCCAGTTCCCAATCCCTCTAGAGTAAGCAGCCCTCTGTCTTTGCTTCGAGGCTCTCGTTACCATAACCCTTGTCGTTCTCCGCATCGCTTAATCAAGTTTCAAGCCTAAATCCAATCAGAGAGCCCTTGACAGAAGCCCTGCTCAGAGTGGACTCTCGTCAATACTGACAGAAACGAACAGCCTATACCACGACACCATTACGGCCGCTGCTGCATTGGGGCAGACTTACACGAGCTATCCATGTTGAGAACAAGAATAAACTGCTGCAAAGGAATCCTGTAGGTAATGTATCGCGTGACATAAAGTAAGCCGAAATTAGTAGGCGACGGGTAAGCTCAGTGGATAGAGTTATTTATCCGGGACTCCGAACCAACCTGGTTGAGCTGAGCTGGATGACTGCATGAGGCTATGTCCTGGCTGAGAATCCTATATCGTAATTCTCCAGAGACAAGGTACACAAAATCCAATCCGCCTGATCAGAGCCAATACCGTACGGCAATAAGCTTACGGTGCAAGTTGCTGTTTCGTAATGAGGCAGCAATCGGACATTTACGAAATTGCTGGCTTCTGCTTTGTATATTCACTGCACTTTTTCGACGTCCACTCTGTTTCCTCTTTTCGAGTCCCCAGTGAACTGTCCCTTGTCTTATTGGTCCTCGCTCCAGATCACGTGCACGCTCTCGACGAATCTTCGCTCCAAGCGATGTCGATCTGTCGCTCCACTTTGAACGTTGGGCGCGGAGAAATCCCAAGATGATCAGTTTCATATATCGCGCGCCTTAACTCCAGCCCAATCTCTTGTTGATGACGGCACAACCCGTGGATTGCGTAACTGGTTATTGAAAAGAACCTGGTCTGGCACCAGGATATCGAGTTTCAACCGGCCGGCGTCGTGTTCTGGCAAGGCCGATTGTGTTACCTTGAGCTTTCAGGCTTCGGATGAACTGTTCAATCGGTTAGTCCCCGCGCAGTATCGTGATACTAGGACACTGATAAGCGCAGTTCTTCGCCATGGTACAGCAAGTCGCTGTGGCCTTGTATGATCGGGGTGACTTCTCTCGCGGGGACAAACGGCGAGTCTTTGGCTATGAGGCATATCACTGGGGCATCATCATCATGCCCGATGGTCACGAGGAACGAGACTACCACGCCTTCTCTGCTACTGATGTATCCGAGATCAATCCAGTGACTTTTCGAATGCACAACCCTACCATGACTTGGTGGCTCCGGGCCGAGGAAAATGTCAAGCCAGATGAAAACGCCAAACCGCTTGGGTGTATCGTTATTGGAGAAGTACCGAAGGAGGTTACGTTTGCGCAACTCGATCACTTGTTTCACTCTTTATCTCTGCCGGTAAAGAATACGCATCCGCAGCAAAGCTGCGTGACTTGGATCGTGTATGCAGTACAGGCCCTCCAGGAGCAAGGTTGGGTAACGCAGTTTGATCTTGATGAGTTCAAGGACCGGGTCGTCTCTTACGCCAACGAAAGGATGCAAGGATCAAGCTCACAGGTCATATTCTATCAATCCTAGCAGTGTTTCTACGTCTTTTTCACGCCGCCAGTATACCCTCTCACTACAGACTTCACCAGCTGGCTCTCATCCCACCCAGCAAGCGATCTTTGGAAAGATACAAGCCTCGTGTCCTAGCCTTGGAAGGCCTGTTTTGCTGTCCAACTTTGATCGAGGGTTGTCTCGCTGCAGAGCCGTCTCCATGTCTTAGTCCATACTCACTATTTTCAAATTGAGAATTCAAATCAGCAACCTTGTATGCCTCGGCGGTTTCTATATAGGCTGATGCTGGCTTGAAATGAGATCAATTTCTGACCACTGGGGAAGAATAGCATATAATCTATACTAGTGGGATATGAGACTGGCTGCTATACAGCGGAGGATAGCGAAGCCATGATGCATGAGTCCCAGTTCAAAGTTGGCCCGATATTGACCAAGCATTACCTGAAGCACGCTTTCATTGGCTTTTAGCATTAGCAAGTTTTCATTGATATGAACAAATGTCATAAAAAGCTCCGCCAGACCTTATTATCTCCATGATACAACAAATATCTCCTAATATCGACAACATGTTAATGGTATAGTAGCCAGATATCTGCGTTTGGGATCTGGCCTCCTAGATTAGCTGTAGTTATGGGCCTTGATATTAGTGACGGCTTCGAATCCGTTGTAGCCTAGTGAACTGATTGAGCTCTCTGTGCAAGGCGTTCATTGAGTGATTAGGGAGACCGACCTCTCGTCCCGTGACTGCGCTTGAACGAACGTGATGTACCTAATGGACAGGGAGGCAGGGAGATAAATGAAGTTGCTGTCATGCTATTCAAAGCGAATATACGACATGGCGAGAGATTCGCCCCTCAACTCTTCAGATAAACAGCTGGGGAGCGGGGCAATGAGAAGCCGAGGGCATCTTCCAAGGAGGTCAGCTATCCCGCTTTGACCTCCAAGTCACAGTAGCGCAAGACGAATTCTCCAATCTTATTGATCGCAAGCAACCATTTATATGGAGTACTCGAGGTCTTAGCCATTCTAGAGTTTTGCTTCAGCTCGCGACTAGCTGTCGATCATTTCCTTTTCCATAGTGACGCAGGAGATTGACTTTGAGGATTGGGCAGATGTTTCTCGGAAGAAGCTGTGCATGCTACAAGTGTCCTGCAAGCTACAGATTCTGTGAAACCCAGCTGAGCCTGCGTTCAATTGGCATCCTCGGAGAGGCTTCCGTCAGATTCGGCCTAAACAATTTCTGTTCGAGCTTCAAGGATAAGTGTTCATCATATGACGTACCCAACTATGTGGAGCTGATTTTCTTAAGGACACTTTTGTCGTATTGGCTTGTCTATCTGAGCGGACACGAGCTAGGTCTTGACTTTGTTACGGCCTCCTCCTCTTCACAAAGTCGCCCAGCCGGGGTCCCTAACCCATCGAATTGCAACGGAGATAGACTACTGCTGAGACCAAGTTCCCGTACCTTCAACTCTAGAAGCGGGGCTGACCGGTATATTAAGAGGTCCCTTAATGGCACTGCCATTGTTGAAATTGAATGAGACTTCGTCGCGATTTCCGATAATTCCGTAGAAATCCTGAGTCCCTTCGAGTCTACCAACATAGTCGTACTCCAGGGTCGCCGTGCTACTTTCGAAGGGCTCAGTAGGCGGGTCTACGCGGCCTGAAAAGCTGTACACACTATCGTCGACGACGAATGTAGCATGGAAGCGACCAGGCTGGGAAGACTTGATAGTCCCTGGGGCAGAAGGCATCTATAGAGAGTTAGAGGTCTTTTATGACTAAGTAAATCGCAGAAGGATTGTACCTTGAAGATATGAATGAAAAGGTTAAGTATGGGTTGTTTGTACGATAAGGCTTGTTATGCTATAGGATGAGGAGAGAAAAGAGGATGTCGTGTAGGATGGCCTCGATATATAAATTATCAGATCATGAAACTTCCTCTTATTGCTCGCACTGTTCACATCGTAAAAGGCGGCCCGAAACCGCCGTTTTGACAATATTCAATAGCTTCCCAGCTCTTCAACATCAAAGCGCTGAGACAAAATACACATCCAGACTTTCCCTAGTTTGACGTCAGCTTTCAGCTACTAGTTGATCTTTCCCGCAAATAAGCAGATACTTTGAGGCCAGGCAATTGATTTACACCAGAAGCAAGATTTTATCGAAGTTTGTTGAGGTTGAGAGCTCAGGGTCTTGGAAGATGTCCAATTGACACTTGGAGCTTTTGATAGTGTCCTGCATGTCTCATATCACTTGGCAGATTAGCTACGGTATGCTCCACACGGTTGACGTCTTTGTGCCTATGGTGAGATTTTAGTGAATAAGAAAACCAAGCTATGGAAAGCTACGGACGTTCCATTGACGAATAAATGTTCTTCAAAATGGTTCAACCTTACCTCTTGACAGATCACACGCACTATGTCGTCAGAACCAAAGCGCAGTCGCGCCGTTTCGAAAGCAGATTGCTTTTCTGAGCCGGCACAAGCCATGAGCTTCTGATTATCTCTGTGCAGTTTCCAACCTATCAATGAGCCATATGCGTTAACTACTCAAGTACAAATTAGAGGTAAGAGACCCAAGGGAACTTGGTGACAATTAGAGCACATGTCTTCAGGACATGAAACTGTGATCCCAGCGCTTTCGCTGGTACTATACTCATCCGGTATCCGTGTACATGACGTATCTACGAACATGCTTCCCTGCCTTACACATCACCAAGACCACCTTGTAGGATAAAAGGGGTTTCCCTAGAGAACATAAGTGAGCTGTCACAATTTTTAGTGCGAAGCCAGCTTGCAGCTAGCCGGTGATCTTTTCCACGTTAAAACAAACCGGCAGATCCGAGCACGACATGATGGCGAATGCTTGGTGCTCAATGCATGACTGGTTGAATGTGTCTACAAATGATACAGGCAGTAGCTGGAGCGTCGAATAGCTCGCTGTATGTAGACGTAAGCGGTGTGCTTCAGCTAGAATGTGTACCCAATTGTTGACCGCAATTGGCCTGTTGCTTTGACTGCTGTAGATAAGTGGCTGGATGATGCTTTTCTTGGCGTAATTAATCAGTTGCCGCAGCCCTAGCCAAGAGATAAATTGAGTCTGTTTCAAGTTTGTATCTCCACGTGATTTTGCCAGGGCGTCAAACTTACATCTGATGCTGAGCATTCGTCGAATCTGTGAGTAGTTGACAAGAAGGTTTGTCGATATGAGATCCGCTAAAGTTATAGACCTCTGTAATACATCTAGTAGCGGTTGCTGCCCTATCGACCGCCCTATTTCTGTGGATTAGTTACTGCTATTAGGGCGCTGTAGTGTACGCGCCAGCACACGTTGCACCTGGAATGTATTTTTTTCTTGGGCAGCATGATAGCGGCTGGTCTACTGAACACGAAGTTACTTAAACAGTTTAGAATCTTTGTATTTTCCAATACCTACTAGTCTACTTATAGTGTTGGTGATAGGCAGGTATGAGCAGTCTTATCCCGCAGCCTGTCCAGCCTCAATGTACATGCACAAAGGAAACTTGACCATTAATCTTCTCCCACCAAAATCGCGAATGGCATACTGATATTACGCGTTATAACCAATATACCGAGTGACTATGTTCCTGACATTACGAAATGATACTTTCAGATTGAGAGTCGTCGTAGCTTACTCTGCACGCATTGTCCAACGTCTGTAACCGGGTCCCAAGGCAGCCTCAAAAGGCCAGCGCTTAGCGCAGTGCAAAATAAACTCGAAATAAACTCGCCCTCCACAATATCATGCGATATCTGTGCAAGCGCCCTTAGCTGGCGCAGATAGGTATCCTCATCAAATCGGCGGCCAGTGAAAAGATCCAGTTCAATCTGAATCTTCAGCCTTGATAGATGCATCCGTTCCCGTTGGATTCTATGGACCAGTTGCTCGTTCTCTGTATTGTCTAGGGGCACTACGTAGTCAAAGGTACAGCATGGCCGATTGAACAGGCTTATGTGAAATTCAATACGGCCATTTTGAGTATCTGACATCCATTGTATCGGGCTCCCATTCATATGAAGACTGAGAGGATGGAGAGCGGTCAGGACTTCGCTCAGCGGGCTCGTACGGATAATACTCCATCATTTAGGTATTCTTATGGCGAAGACTTATGTGGAATCTAGGGAGTTGAGCAGCCGAGTTATTTAGCCAGTGGAATGTAGTCGGTACGAAATATTTACTGGGAGAACACGCTCGCCTCGGTTCGGCTTTTATAGGTTGGTCCGCTGCCGTGATGCCTGGTTGACTTGCTTCCCGATGCGCTTTTGCATCACCTTTCAATCAATACCGTATGCTGAGTCTGTCAGTCAGTGAGAGCGATGCGTCGCGGATGTGTTGAGTCAGTCATTCACAGTTGGCCCTTCAAGCCTAAATACAATGTTCAAGCTCAGACGCACGCTGTGAGCTTCACAGCTTTCGGTGAGGTGGCGGTTGCCCATCAGAATAAGGGTTCTCTCTAGTTAACTTAACCTTAAAGGCAAGCATCAACTACATAGCTGTCAACCAAGGTCAAAGCGATGATGGTTCGAGTTCACGGTGCGCCATACAGATAGATGCGATCAGTAACTCCATTGCGACAAACTGACAAAGCACTATTGATTCACTATGGAAGAGTTTGAGAAATGACATGATCCACTATCGTAGTATGCCAGATTCAAGTGAATACCCAGGCTAGGCTCTAGTAAGCATATCGTGTAGTATCTGTGTTTCCTTCACGATCGAGCTTCTTGTTAGTCTTAACAAGCCAGATCTTCATAGCCCAAACACCCGCAATACACATAGTCGCAAATCCAGCATTGCTTGCCATTCCGATCAGATATCGCGGGCCGTCTGACTTGGGGTACAGATACGCAGTGTAGATGTATGACGCGTTGGCGATAACGTTGACGATTGACAAGCTGACCGACTTCTTCTCAGCTGTCGAGCCAAGCGTTGCAGAAACCCAGCCAAGGATCATTGAGTTGACTGCATATGCACCACTGGCGAACAAGAAACAGGCAAGGTATCGGGCAGGCGTATTGAGCGTAACGCAGGAGATGATGTATCCGACGAGTGCCATTCCCATACACGCAGTAATATGCCAAGTTCTCTCGTTGAACCGGCCTGAAGACCACCCTGCAAGGTATCCAAAGAAACCGGAGACGAGGTAGGGCGGGCAGGTTAGAACCAAAGTGATGGTGCTGTTGAAGCCGAGGGAGCCAACAACGGTAGGGAAGAAGTTGTTGAAAGAACAAGCAGAAAGATGCATGTTCTGGATGAAACAGAAGAGCCACAGGCGAGGGTCCCGGATAGCTTGGAAAAATCCTGCTCGAGCTCCCTTGCTCTCCTGGAGACCAACAGTATCGCGCAGCATTCGATCGTGTGCGAGCTGTCGCTCCTCCTCAGTCAACCATCGTGTTGTGAGTGGGTTGTCAGCCAGAGTGAAGATTCCGATGATGCCGACTGCAAAGGTCAAGACACCTTCAATGATGAAAAGCCACTGCCATCCTTTGATTCCGTGGTGTCCATCGATCGTGCCAAACGTCGCCGCCGCGATCAAACCAGAAAATGACGTCGCGAAGATGTTGCCTGAGTATAAAATCGATAGTCGCATAGCAATCTCCTTTCGCGTGTAGAAGATGGCCAGTAGGTAAAGGGCTCCGGGATAAAAAGGGGCTTCGGCGACACCGAGAAAGAATCGAACGATGACGAGACCTTTGTAGTCTTTGACGAGGGCGGTGCAGGCTGACACGATGGCCCAGCCCATCATGCAGATTGACATGTACAGCGAGGGACGGACGCGTTTGGAGGAGATGAGCATGTTGGATGGGATCTGCATGAGTAAGTAGCTTATCAAAAGTTAGCATCTTGGCAACGAAGGGAGAAGACATTCATCATACCCGACGAAAAGGATCGAGATACACGTGTTGTACTGTGTTCCCTTGAGGCCCAGATGATCTTCGAGACCGTTCAAACGCGCCTGCGCAATCGCATTTCGATCGAGCTATGAAGGGTCAGCATAGTTTCCCTAACAGTCAGTGCTGAACCCACGTAGTTGAGGAAGTACATCGCCCAAAGAGTAGGCATGATGCGAAAGTCCAACTTGCGAACAAGTCGAATCTCGGCTGGATCCGTCTTCTTCACCGCACCAGAGTAATCCGCCTCTGGGTCAACAAGGACACCGGGCTTCTCAGCTGGATCAGCAACAGACATTTCGACAAAGTTGTCTTCAGGCTTTTGCTCGATGCTTCCACGCTTGGAGTTGGCAGTCATGATGAGTTATCAAATAGTTGTAGAGATGAGTTGAGTCTTAGGAAGCCAAGATTGGAGCGAGTGGTCTGGCATGTTATATATCTTGAGTCTCGTGGCTAGGGGGAGGACGTCTCCATGGGTGAATTTCCTGGGGCCCCGGATTCCCCCAGATCAACATTTGCCAGATCCAGTCCAGACCTCGACGCCTCATACTCTCGTGATCTAGTGGCGGAGGAAGAAAAGACCGTTTGAGTGCGGGGGAGCTACATGGTAGTTGAAGGCGCATGTTGATGATGGGGTTGATACGCTTGCAATTACTTGATTCAGTTCAAAGGCTTTGGAGAACCTCCCTTGGGGTCATCAGGGTGAACAGAGGACCTCCATGTTAGATGCTGTCGCCAAGCTCATGATA
The DNA here is from genome assembly GCA_013755755.1 of Fusarium sp. NRRL 25184. Lineage (NCBI taxonomy): Eukaryota > Fungi > Ascomycota > Sordariomycetes > Hypocreales > Nectriaceae > Fusarium > Fusarium sp. NRRL 25184. The sequence goes on from JABSSZ010000675.1 coordinate 52,546, forward strand.
TGATGTCGGCATGTAATTGAGTGCCGCGAAGCTTCATCATGCCTCCTTCAATTTCCCATTATTACAGTATAAAGCGCTATCATCTGAGCCTATGCGCCATTGTCTCGGCTTGCACACGACCAGCAGCTTGTATCTTTTGAGCGCTGTCTTCAAGGTTACCTGCTGATATTTCATACTTACTTTGTACTCGAATATTGTCATGGTGCGGCTGATGATGCTGGGATGCTAGTCACGATTATCAATCCATATTTTGTTGACGGCGTTGGAGGGAGGATTTGGGATTGACCAATGATTGCTGTGGAGTGACCTGATCTCACGGAAGAAGAAATGTCCACGGAGACTTTATTGTCCACCCTACGAAATGACACTCTCATGATAGGTAGCCCACAGAACTAACTGATGACCTTCTATAGAGAAATGGAGGTACAACTTGAAGCTATTACAGTTTTAATTAATCGAGTTGTTCTGTTCGAGTGACCAACATTGATTGCGGTTTATTCTTCGGTTAGCCAGTAAAAGTAGGAGAAGTTCGATTTCAAGGCAGTGGTCTGAGTCACAGAAAACACTACCTATCTGTTGATTCAAGTTATATATGTACGGACCTGGCACTTCTCTACATGATTCTTATGGTCCGTCTTCAATTCATCGCACCTCTTCTAAATATCCTTAGTCTTGTTCTCTAGAAGCTCAAATATCTGCGTGATTACCCTACGGTCATAGAAAACGGTCCGTGCGACCACTTGCGCCTGACCTATTATTAAATACTTTGTACTCCACCTCCGCTCTTAGCAATCACAAGTCACTTTGTTAGAAGGCTAACACCAAGGACTCTCAATGAGTTCAGAGTGCCAACTCCAACCAAATTCATTTTTTGGGCTGCCGAGGCCTGCAACATCAGATAGCAGAGATCGTTTGCTACCTATTGAATCTAAAAGTGATTCTTTCAATTGCATCATCCTAGTAGTACTGAGTTATCGTTCTTCAATTCTCTGCTCAGATTTATCTTTAAAAACTTCAAGCCTCATGTGAAATACTGAAGCGGATCGGTTGGCGAAAGAGGGTGCGCAGCTTGATAAGGAGCCTACCTATTAAGAAAGACAAGATATTTCCCTATAGCTAAGAAAGTACGAGCGAATGAGACACCGGTGAAAAGCCGAACATGGTAGCATTATCTGCCGAAGCAAATGAGGACCTGACTACAAGGCAATGTTCCTCGTCGGCTTCTAGCTTGCCTGTCTAGAGGGATGATTGACCCCACGTTTCAAGTGCAAGCCGAACATGGAATAAGCTTTGGCTATCAGTATTAAGTCACAGTATCTAATTAAGCTCACATAACGATATTTCTCTGCTGAAAAGCAAATCTACTCAGCTTGACTCGCGCTATTGCATTTGAGGTCCGTGATTACACATTAGCGTCACGCCCAGTCGCCATGTAAGCTATGTGAATGGTGGCAGGCCACAGGGGGAAGATGATGCGGAATGGCTTGCACCAAAAACCGTTGACCTGCCAAATTCGATTCCGTAACTTTAATCCCCAATCAAGTCAAGTATCCTCTTAGTGTTGGCATAGATGTATTGGCGGAAACGAGACTTCTCTCTGGGGAATATCATCAGATCAATATGAAGGTTGAAGATTGTTTGCTACACATTGAGGTTCCTCTCCTCTTGACATTCATCATCACCTTTTTCTTGCCCTCTTCAGTCTCTCATTTAGTTGCTTATACCCACTGGTCTTAACCATAGTCGTAACTCGTTTCTTGATGCTCTCTACGGCCGCTGCCGTTGCTGTAGCTGGGCCTTGCAAGCCCCAAAGTTCTTCAGTCGTTTTCTCTGAAACAACTCTTTCCACCTCGCTCCTTGAGACGACTTATACCGCAGTACCCAGCGAGACATCGACGTCCGAGCCAACAAGCACTACTCTCATCGAATCCTCGGTAACCTCTGCCGCCGAAACTGCAGCGACCACTGCCATGACAACCTTCAGCTCGGCTGAAACTACCACTAAGGCAGCCTCCACGACCTCAGAGGCTATGGCACCTCCACAGGATATTACTTGCCTCGCATCAAACGGCCAGTGCTTTGGCGCCCTCAAGATCGAATGCGGTTACATCATCACAGGAGGCTTCGGTGCGCCTTTCCTGTCGACTTTAAACGAGTGTGTCGGTGCGTGTAATGACGACTCGGGTTGCGCTGGTTTTTCTCATAATGGTGTTTACTGTTACTTGGTCTCAACCTATAGCTATGCTACTGCACCTGCAATTGGCTGGGTGGCCGGCAAGAAGGGAGCTTGTGCTCAGTAGATGGAAGCGTGTTCTCAGCGCGTGTTGCCGTCACGGAATCACATTTACCAAGGTGCCACGTGCGGAATGGAACATGGGACCGTTATCAGTACCTTTCACGTATATATTCCTCCAGAATCTTCTGTCAAATAGTATTATAGCTAATTCTTGATCAAGCTTTTCATGATCAACTTGGTTCTCCTGTTGGGACAGACGAAAGGCCAATTCCGTTTCTTGTAGAACCGAGGTTTCAGTCTCTAGGGGCTGGGGGTAAAAGAGGCGTCTCTGAACATTCTTGATTGGCTCTATCCTGCTGTAAGGCAACCGGTTCGCTGATCGCCTCACCTCGCACCCCAAAACCAACCCCGCTGCACCCCGAAATGCACCTCACAACTCAAAGCCTCAATCTCGCCCCCGAAAGTTCAGTGACTTTAAAACAGTCATTATCACCTTAGCGAACTGACCTTGGCGTAGAGCGTTTCTCATCCAGCAATATTTTTCTTTTGCAATACTTGTGGCAGAGCTTGCCCCATCCTTCCCCCATGGCCAACCCCCAGATTGGGCATGATCAAGATGACAGAGAAGAGCTGGAATGTCTGCGCCGAGCTCAGTCGCGGAGACCGCAGCCATCCTCACGAAGATACCTCTGGTCTGAGATAAATGAAGCAGATACCAGTAACTTGAAGGTTGCTACGCCGGTGGCTGACTCTAACAATCGGCAAAAAGTACAGTCCAGGCCTCGTAGAGCATACGTGGGAGACGACATGAGTACCCATAGGTTGCCAGAACAGGCAGTGGACTCAAAGTGTGAGATTCCTCCAAGGCGATGCCGAGTGAGATCTCGTGCGTCAGTATCACCACGCAAATTTGTCAACAACGAAGACCTATCAATCTCCCGAAGGCGTCGTGCAAAAGATCTGGCCCGAGAGGATTCTCTTCCAAACCCAACCCCTAGGAGGAAGTCAGAGACGATGCGGCAACCAGAAACTCAGCCTATCAGCCAAGATCAGCTCGTCGCTGATGTTAAAGACATCTATGCCGGCCTCGTCATGGTCGAATCAAAATGCATTGAAGTCGACAATGCTCAGTCTGCCAAGACAGGCCGCCTCTCCAACGAAGACTGGCAGGCGCTCATTGCGCTCCATCGCCGGTTATTGGATGAGCACCATGAGGACTTCATTAACTCTTCTATCACGAAATCGCAGGACCTTGAAGCCCTACTGTCCGAGGTTTCCCTACGCTCACGAAGTTTCTGCTGCCTAAACAGTCGATTACTACCACTCTTGCAAGCGACGAAAGCTACTCCATCATGCGCACGGTTTGTCGAATTCATGACATTGGTTGGCGCCCTCTCCAACTTACTCAGAAAATATAGTTCGCTACTAGACTTTACGGACACACTTCTTACGGGGTTGTTTGATTTGATCACGTCAATCATTAGAAGGTTGAACTTGAGATTCAGATCCACATATGAGGAACTGAAATGCAGGAACGCATCAACTCAGATAATATTTGAGTTCCCTAATAATATGCGGCATGTCTGTACGACAATGCCCTGGACTATATTGCCTGCTTTGCTGGTACTATGGGGCGTCTGTTGGATGTTCATCATCGCCCCTAGTGGTCTGGAGCCTGAGAAGTTCAACGCGCCTGTCCCAACGTTCTCACCATCTCCAGCTGGCTATGACTTTCTTGAGAACCCTGGTCCAGCCTATTACGAAAGTAAGATCCCTCGTTTGCTCTATGAGGAGACTTCTGACAAATAGCAGGTGAACTGCAGAGTATTCTTTTGCCGGAACCTAGCAACACAGGCTACGATGATCAAGCTACCATCGACAGCTTTCTATTCAATGGCGTTGGGGCCAATATTGATCCAATTTACTTGCTTCAAGCTGCTGCTCAAGATCCAGATTTCTTGTCCTCTGACGTGTCACCAAGGACATGTGCAGGGATCATGGAGCCGCCTGCGAAGGAACCTTGCGACCTCTCTGGAGCACTACCAGCTGCTGTCGCCCCAGATCCAATACTACAGACTTATGGCGATGAGAACCACCAAGAGCCATTCAATCCAACGGTTAATGTTGCATTGGTTGGCCAGGGAGTTCAAAATGCTGGATACGTAACAGAAGACCTACGTGGCGTCACGTCAAGTGCTAAACTCAGATTCAAGCAGTAGCCAGAAGAGCAAATCTTACTTTGCATGTCCGAAATGCCATCAGACATTTGCAACATCCTTTACTCTCAACCGACATCAGATAGAAGCGCACAAGGAGGCAACTTCCAGCCCACAAGAGTCGTTCCCGTGCCCTAATAGAGGCTGCAAGAGGTCTGAAGGAGGCTCTTCATTTAACCGTCTTTACAACCTAAAGAGGCATCTTCAAGTTTGTAAACATAATCCAAATGTTTCAACTTCCTCGGCCGAGTCAGACGGAACAGAAGAGCAACCGTCCTCCCAGCCAACTTCAACACCAACCTTACCTCATGAACTACAGCCTGTGGAACTACCAACAGAGGAGGCATCCGAAGAGAGCAGCATTGAGAAAAGGTCGAGGTCTGACAGCGATGATGACTGGAGTGACGAATCCTTACTGAGGGAGATGAAAAAGAAGCTCAAGCGAATGGCTCAAGAGATTAAAGAGAAGGAAGATGCATATCTGCAGGCTCGGGAGGGGCTGGAATCCATTCAAAAGACCATTCAAGTCATGGAGGAATCGCTCCGAAAGTCCTAGCCGGCGTTTTGGTCATCGCTCCGAGAAGGTCAGGCTCGGAAAACGATAGGAGGGAAGATCAGATCAGATGAATTGGGTTTGTAAAAGATATCTACAGATGCAGCAATCACTATACTAGACTAGGTAACAACTTACGCACATCTTTACGCTGAATATTCCCTCACTTATTATTTGACATGTCAGACGATGGATCGACATGCCGGTCTTGCATCTTGAACGTGGGATTGCCGCCGTCTATCTCTTAGCTGACCTCTGGCTGACAGAAAATTTAAGACTAGCCTCAACCATAATCAGCAATCGACCACCAATCTGAGTCTTGAATATTATGTCCACCGCTAGGTTAAAAAACCTCGTGGATCCCGCTTATCCACATGGCAGGCGAGGATTGCAGAAATATGATATATCATCGCGGTCCAGTGGCCAAAATGAGCTTACCTCGGCGTTACGACTGGGTACGTCAACGCTACTGCAATTGATAACTTGGCAGTCAAATGCCGACTTTCCTGATCATGCAAGTTTGGCGTGAAGCAAGGTGAAACCAACAAAGTTCCTTCAAGCATGCAGTTACGGTGAGAGTTGTAACGTTAGAACCAACAACAAACACTAACATCAGGACACATGCTTTCCGGAGCAGCACCGAGTTAATATAAAACTTAACCGCACGCACGTGCGGGAGCGGACCGGAGGCTATCCGGGGCTAAACGACAAATTGCAGAAGAGCCACTAGCAGTTGTAATTATTCGTAATACTCATGTCGCGGCCCGCACCAAACCGCAAAAGGACAGTCTACAAGGTTACTGCCTGGATTTTCAGGGCACACTAGACAAGGCCATGTTACTCTACAGCGGCGAATGCGTCGTTGATGCGTGAGTGATTTTATTTAGTTAGACGAGGGCGTACGATTGAGCCTATGATTGCCTGCTGCAACGCGTGCTGATACCCACTTGTTCGCAGGTGGTAGTGCACTGTATTGTAGCCAGATACTCCATAGATTGCAGGCAAATTTTGCGGGCTGCCTTTGACAGGTGCTTTAGTGGTGTAACATTAGATTTGCCCATGTTGTCCGTGTCCGTGTCCGTGTCGCTTGGCATACTAATCTAACTAATCTAATGAGTTTGGGCTAATTAATCGTATTGGATACGTTTAAATATTAAAATGTATTGCAAAGATGACAGAAATGCCCCCCTCGTTATCATTTCCTCCATACCACTCACTATCAGTTAGCTCGGCACTAGATAACAGCCAGTCAGCCACCACAAAATGATCATGCTATTTTCAGAGCCGTTTGCGCTAGAGCAAATTTGCCCCAGTCATATACCCTGTCCCTGGCTAGCAAGGTAACGGTCTTTCCAAAGACTTGGATAGACGCAATTGAATGGTAGCAAAAAGACGTGTCGGGCTCTGATTTGGCTCAGATCTACTTGTCATCGTCTGTTGATCAGTGAAACATCGCACAAGACACTAATTGCCACTTTATCATCATGTCATACCGATCCGAGTCAGTATCAGATGTTAAACCAATGCTAGAGAAGCTACATCATTCTGGCAAGGTCAAGGGTCCCCTCTAAGCCTCACCCGCCAGCCCGCAGCCAGAAACCGTGCCGCTTAAGAATCGTTGCTCTAAGGATTGCGGACTAGTCTCAGGGTTAGCCACCTGATGCAATGAGTAAAGGGTGATGGTGGTGGTTTGCGTAACTCTCACGAGCTGTGCATGGTAACCATGGTTGAGCCGTCTTGATTCGGCATCCTGACCTCATTTGTTCTAGCGGCCGTTGTTACCTTTCTCCAGTGTTTTGCGCTGATCGGGAAGCCCTTGAGAATACGACCCTGTTTCTGGGAATCTTGGTAACATTGAGCTTGGCGGTACCGAGGTTCTGGCTCTGGTGACAGGCGGTGTTGTAACCTTCAGAGTGTCATTAGAAAAGAAGGTGTAGCGTAGCGTAGCCGTCGTAGCGCATGGAATCAATATTGAGTTTGGTTAACACGCTTCATATAGGTTTCGACGGTGATTCAGAAAAGCTACTTTGATCGAGGCCGGCCTGGAATGAGTGCAATTGAGCTGCACGGCCCTATCTCTAGCCATAACGTTTCATGAGTCCACTTGGTTGATAGTGGTGGTCAACCAACAGACTTTAATCTAGTCCGGGTTATCACCGAGGATCCATTCTGAATCCCACTTGTTGGTTCTAGAAATGAATTGGTATTTTTATTGAAACATAAGAAACGTGAACTAAGTCCGTAAGTGCTAGAAATCAAGCGGTATCAAAGCTGCTAAAACATGGATATCCCTTCTACTCCGTAACCTTTTGTTCATGGTATAGACCTCGTGTTCGAATCCTGGTGGCTTATCGAGTCTGCGCTCGTGACACTTCCTGTGACAGAGGTGCTGTTGAGTGACTCCATCTTTGCCATCTTCTTCCTCTTCTCAAACTCATCCAACAATGCATGGATCGTGCCCAATGGAAACTCGTGTATCATGGGCCTTGTGGATGCGGGGCAGACATTTGACTCGTGATCCTTGAACTCCTCCATGGCAAGGTTCAAACGTAGCAGTTGTTTCCACGAAACAATGGCATCACCAATTAAAAAGGTCGGTACCCTAGCCATGGCCATTTCTTCGAGGATCCAGCGCCGGTGGAAGAAGTTCCTGTTGAGAAAGTCGGCAGTTCCAATTGCAGCGTCGCTTTGAGGGTCGAATAAGTGGATAATGGGAATTGCCCACTCGTGATGGGGCGAGTAGTTCTCAGGATGTTCCTCTTTGTCGCCGGGTTCCTGCCACGTCTCGGGCATAGCATTGTCAAATGCTTGGATGAGCTGGATACCAAGATCTGTCTGCGGTATCTTGAGTCCCACCCAGCCCACTACCATCTGCGCGCGTTGGTATACGTGGTACATGATGACTCTGCTCTTGGAATTCTCCCTCGAGTCCATTGAGTTGACGCAAATGCAGTCGATCCATACCCGAAGCTTCGGCCTGTTGTCCACCTCTCTCCCACCGAAATGCCTGAGAAGACTCCTCAGCCAATTCGGCGATTTTCTCTCCCTACCCAGACTCTCGCTCGATTTGCTCACGGCGGGATAGAAGACGGCTCGGACATGTTTGAGGGCGAGGGCGATGTGGACGGGAACGGGAATGGGATTTCGGTCGAGAATGATTTTGTCCTGGTCTGCGGGGTCGCCGAGTAATGAGGAGATGGCGATGAATTCGGCGTCTCGGCTTAAGGGGAGAGTAACGAGGCGACAGACGACTTGGTCATTGACTGTATTTGCAGGCTCAATCTCCAAGAAACGGACCTCGTCTTTGGAAGTGCTTAGTCTGGAGTACTGAATCCTCGGTCGTCGTAATTCGGATGCCATTTTCGTATGGCGATGCAATGCGATCCAATGCCGTACCAGTAGCTACGCCGTAATGCAATGGCAATTCAATTAATGCGAACCGCCGTGACGGACTGTTGGTTTGTCCGTTTGTTGGTTGTTGGTTCGTTCGCGTATGCACGTCGATGTGTCGGGAAGGTGAATGACAGTCCACTCTCGGCAGTGCTCGTCAGCAATATGTAAGGGTAAACCCAAGAAGATGGTTCAGAGCAGGCAATTCTTTTTTTCCTCCCCCTGGCCAAGCTCCCACTTTTATTAC
>JABSSZ010000676.1:0-52448 GCA_013755755.1 Fusarium sp. NRRL 25184
CTGCTGCTTCTGGGGTTGGCCATGGCCATGCTGGTGAGGGCCTGGCGGGCACTGAACGTAGACATAGGTAACGCGGTTACCCTCACGATCCTGTGGCAAGGACTCGTACTCGTAGGGCGGCTCAGGATACTTGGCGATAATGTACCATGCGTGGATAAGACCGGGGATGTAGCCGAGACAGCAGAGAAGGATGTTGATGAGAGAGTCGGCGCTGCAGAGACCGCACTTTACCCAGACTAAATCGATGTTAGCGATGATGCGCGACAGGGAAACTGGTAGACTCACCGGGCAGTGGGGGGAAGAGAATGGCGAGGAAAGCGAGGAAGAAGTCGGCGGAACACATTGTTGTGTAGTAGAGAGCGTTCGAAACTCTTGAATGAAAGATCTTAGAGAGAAAGCGATCAATTTGAAGAATTGATGGTGTTTGTATGTTGTTTGGAGCGAAGAGGAAAAGAGACCGTGTGACCTGATTGACGATGACGAAGGGTTCTTACGATGTTCTGCGCTACGCCATGCGAGACAGAGGCTGGGTCACCTGGAGGGTGGCGTCTCCGGGGGAGGGGCTTGCGTAAGAGGGACGATGCAGGGCAGAAGAGAGTGCATGATTGGCTGTAACTCAGACGTCAGTCACTGTAACCCCACAGAATCGGGTCATCACTGAGTTTAAAGTGCTGGAGGCAGCCCAAGTCGCCTCAACAGGACTTGCTATGAAATGCAGCAGGGCAGATACTGAGTTGAAGATTCAAGTCTATTATTAGGCCGCAATACTTCAATCGAAGTGCCTCTGAGGAGATATTGAAACAAGCAGTGCAGCGTCTTCTTACAATATTCTTCGATATGGTTTCACATACGTCATTCCACTTACACTCTCGATAAAGACATGGATGAATTTCAGGCAGAAGCCAAAAACATCTGACGCAGATAACGAATGGCTTATGCAAAGTTAAAACTGTAAGTTTATTCAGCTACTGACTGCAGACTACCAAGTCAAGCAGCTCGCACAACTGCATACTGGAAACATGTTTCAGACAGACTACTAAGCACACAGCTTCGGACAACTGTGTGCCCTCATGGTGCAGCTTCCAGCGAACACTCTCACACAAAGTCACACATTCATCGGGCGAATGGTTTAGTGGTATAATACTCCCTTAGCATAATTCAGTCTTCTGAAGAATCTGGGAGTGGTCCAGGGTTCGATTCCCTGTTCGTCCAACTTCGGTGGTTAGATTCCACCATTACCCATACTTTTTGGCTTTCATATTATTTTTAATATACATAGAGTTATTGGCGCTCATCAGGAGAATTAACTTTTTAACTGTAAATCATCGCCTTGGGGGTCAGATGAGTATAAATGTGTTTTTGGCTCTGTCTCCCTATTTTATATTCAGGCCTGTTTCAATCATTGTCCTTGGAGCCGATGCAGTCAGTAGTTTGCGAGATGTTTAACACACTGCTTTTCCTTTTGGCTAAAAACATATACCAGAGACGGAACGTAAGTAAAAATAAATAAGTTATAAAATCTTAACCTTTGTCTATAAGAGAATCTTTAATATTTCCGAGCAAGTCTACCTGTTTCTCTGGTATTAACTTCGAACTTTGGACTTATCCAGATCCCTTTATTCCCTTGACTATTTGCGACAGAAGAAGATCACACAAAGCTTCTCGAGAAGCAAGAGTCAAGACCCTCAATCAGCATACTAACAGTAAATAAAGTAAACAAAAGCTTCTCTAAACTCATGCTAGATGGCACCCGAGTATTTTCGCATTTGCGACTCTGAGGTTGACATCGTCGCTTGCTGACTCATCCTATTTTTATTTTCTGGGAAGTATCTATGGATGCCTTCCATCCATCTCAACCTTGGGTGCAGTAGCGTCAACATCATAAAAACACAACACGATGGATGACTTATCGAATCTCGAGCTGCTGTCCCTCGTCTCGAAGGTGTCTTCCGAGTTGAAGAATCATATGAACTTAGAGGACAAGACTGTCGCTGAATTCCTCATCGATAAACGAACCAAATGCAGCAACTTCGAAGAATTTCGCGATGATCTGGCCAAAGCCCTGCCCTCTATTCCTCTCAGTCTCATCGAGAGTATCGATCGCTTAGTACTTGCTCTTCACCCACAGTTTAAAGGTAAAAAGGCCAACCACGAAGAGCACCATTCAAGGACCCTAGAAGAGAAGGAAAAGGTCTTCAGTGGGCTCGCGCTGCCGGATAAGGAGCCCACGCGTGACGATGGATCGGGCGCATTCGACGACACATTAGCACTGTTAGAGGGCCTAGAAGGGAAGGCGAAAAAGGAGAAGTCCTCGAGAAAACGAAGTCGAAGCCCCCGCGAGGCCGATTACAAAGAGTCAAGGAGGCGGAGAAGGTCGCGCTCGAGAGAACGACGAAAACGAGATAAATACCGATCGCGGTCACGGTCGCATGAGCGAGGCGATGAGGATTGGCGTGATGGGTATCGCGATTCGCGCAAAGATCGACGTGGGCGCCGGCGACACGACGATGAAGACGAAGACCGATTTCGCAATGCTCCAGCTCCTGAGGTTGATGATTCGCCGCAGCTGCACAAAGTCTACGAGGGACATGTTACAGGGCTCAAAGATTTCGGTGCCTTCATCAATTTGCACAATGTAAGAGGCAGAGTCGATGGCCTCGTACACGTTTCCCGAATGTCTGCTGGACAGCGCGTCAACCACCCATCGGATTTGGTGTCCCATGGACAAAAAGTCTGGGTCAAGGTGACAAGTCTCGATAAGGACCAGAATGGCCGCGATCGTGTGGGTTTGTCAATGAAGGATGTTGACCAGTCGACTGGGGAGGACCTAGAACCACAAGCTCGAATGACGACTGGTGCCAACATGGAAGCGCTAGGAGGAGGAGGTCTAAGAGACGGGTTCGTGGAACCAACCGGCATGCCTCGAGATATCTTGGGGCCTCCACGACGACAGAAGAAGAGAATGACCTCTCCTGAAAGGTGGGAGATCAGGCAGCTGATAGCGTCGGGAGTGGCCAAAGCCTCGGACTACCCTGACCTGGAAGAGGACTACAACGCAACTCTCCGCGGAGATGGCGAGTTTGAGCTTGAAGAGGATGTCGACATTGAGATTCGTGAGGAGGAGCCACCGTTCTTGGCCGGCCAGACCAAGCAGTCCCTTGAATTATCACCTATTCGCGTTGTCAAGGCCCCAGAAGGCTCTATGAACCGAGCAGCTATGTCTGGTACTGCCTTGGCGAAGGAACGCAAAGAGCTCAAGCAACAGGAAGCCGATGCAGCTGCGAAGGACGAACCCAAGGAGAACCTATCCTCTCAATGGCAAGATCCTATGGCTGACCCCGATAAGAGGAAGTTTGCTAGCGATTTGAGGAATGCCAGGAAAAACCAGCCCTCTGAAGACGTGCCCGAATGGAAGAAGGCAGTCATTCCAAGGGGACAGCCTCTAGGCAAGCGTACCAATATGAGCATTAAGGAACAACGAGAGTCGCTTCCTGTTTATGCATTCCGAGAACAATTGATCAAGGCTGTTCACGAGAACCAAATCTTGATTGTAGTCGGAGAAACAGGATCAGGAAAGACGACTCAATTAACGCAATATCTCGCTGAAGCTGGATTTGCCAATGATGGTATCATCGGCTGCACGCAACCTCGTCGTGTTGCTGCCATGTCCGTCGCCAAGCGTGTGGCTGAAGAAGTCGGCTGTAAGCTTGGTGAAGAGGTCGGATATACGATTCGATTTGAAGACTGCACTAGCCCTTCAACCAAGATCAAGTACATGACTGATGGTATGCTTCAGCGTGAGATTCTGGTGGATCCCGACATGTCGCGATACTCCTGCATCATGTTGGATGAAGCTCACGAACGTACCATTGCCACGGATGTGCTGTTTGCTCTGCTAAAGAAGGCTCTCAAGCGACGTCCCGATATGAAGGTGATTGTCACTTCAGCCACCCTCGACGCAGACAAATTCTCTGCATACTTCAACGAATGTCCCATTTTCACCATTCCCGGTCGAACGTACCCTGTTGAGATCCTCTATTCAAAGGAGCCCGAGTCCGATTACTTGGACACCGCGCTCGTCACAGTCATGCAGATCCATATTACCGAGCCCAAGGGTGACATTCTTCTTTTCTTAACAGGTCAAGAAGAAATTGACACTGCGTGCGAAGTTTTGTATGAGAGAATGAAAGCTTTAGGGCCTAATGTGCCAGACCTTATCATTCTTCCCGTCTACGCTTCACTTCCAACGGAAATGCAGAGTCGAATCTTCGATCCTGCACCTCCTGGCAGTCGTAAGGTTGTCATCGCCACCAATATTGCAGAGACTTCCATTACCATCGACGAGATTTACTATGTCGTTGACCCGGGCTTCGTCAAGCAGAACGCTTACGACCCCAAGTTGGGTATGGACTCTCTGGTCGTCACACCAATTTCTCAGGCCCAGGCAAACCAAAGAGCTGGACGAGCCGGACGAACTGGACCCGGAAAGTGCTTCCGTTTATATACTGAGGCAGCTTACCAGTCTGAAATGTTACCGACTAGTATCCCCGAAATCCAACGACAGAACTTGTCCACAACAATCCTCATGCTCAAGGCAATGGGCATTAACGACTTGCTTCACTTTGACTTCATGGACCCGCCCCCTATCAACACCATGCTTACAGCACTGGAGGAGCTATATGCCCTCAGTGCCCTCGACGATGAAGGTCTACTCACTCGACTGGGGCGAAAGATGGCTGATTTCCCTATGGAACCTTCCCTTGCCAAGGTACTTATCGCTGCTGTCGATCTAGAATGTGCCGACGAAGTCCTCAGCATCGTGTCCATGCTTAACATTCCCTCTGTCTTTTACCGCCCCAAAGAGAAGCAGTCTCAAGCAGATCAAAAGAAGGCCAAGTTCCACGACCCCCACGGCGATCACCTAACCTTCCTCAACGTCTACAACTCGTGGAAGCAGAGCGGCTACTCGGCACCCTGGTGTTTCGAGAACTTCATCCAAGCGCGTTCCATGCGTCGCGCAAAGGACGTTCGCGACCAGATCGTCAAGATTATGGACCGCTACAAACACTCGATCAAGTCCTGCGGTCGCGAGACCGAAAAGGTCCGCCGGGCCCTCTGCGCAGGCTTCTTCCGCAACGCGGCTCGCAAAGATCCACAGGAAGGTTACAAGACCCTTATCGAGGGCACCCCTGTTTATCTGCACCCGAGCTCCGCGCTCTTCGGCAAGCAGGCCGAGTGGGTCATCTACCACGAGCTCATCCTCACTAGCAAGGAGTATATGCACTGCACCACGAGCATCGAGCCAAAGTGGCTCGTCGAAGCGGCTCCTACCTTCTTCAAGGTCGCGCCGACGGATAAGCTGAGCAAGAGGAAGAAGGCCGAGAGGATCCAGCCGCTGTATAATAAATTTGCTACCGAGGACGATTGGAGGTTGAGTGCGCAAAGGAAGGGCGGAAGAGGAGGTGGCGGTGGTGGAACCTGGGGTTAATATCATTTTATATACAAATAGTAGAATGGGCGTTGGGGAGGCATATTATGTGTTTAAGAAGATTGAGACTTGCATTCTAAGTGAATCACGCTACAGGAAAATGGGAGATCGAGTGCCCAGAGAGAGGGCTGAAGATGAGGCATTGGTGGTAGATTGGGTGAACTTAATGTTATTATATATTTATTAGAAGTGTCAAGTCATAAACACTACAAGATAAAGAAAGACTTGTCTAAAGTTACGATTTTAACCTTAAGTGACAGAAAACTTGGATGAATTTATGACTGTTGAGGACCGTTTTGTATAATCGTTTTATGATCCTAGAGCGTCTTGCCTAAGTTATTCTCGCTCCCTTGTCCAAGCCTTTATACACCATCTATGTAGCAAAAAAGCCGCCCAACGTTCAAGCCTGTATGAGGTTCTCGACTCAGCGTCTTATCTCCTACAAGCACGCGAACAAACCTCCTCAACCAAAGCCACCAAACTTCAGTCCCTGGCACACGGCCCGCCAAGACCAGGGACCAGCAACAGAAACAATAGTGGCTGTTTCCCTCTCGGACCCGAGAACTCAAACGCCATAGATCGCCAACCGCCGTTGGAGATTTAGAGAGCTAACAGATCGGAAGTGCTGATGACCCCTTTATTGTGGTTGTCTTGGTGGACCATTGGAATTTCCATCGTAGGGTTGCTGAACTTTGGCGACCAGAGGCTGCTTTTGAAGCGTGACATGGACTTCAGTGTGTTGTATGTCAGTGGAGATTATCATTTATTTGCATTCATGAAGAAGTCGTTGAACACATCAAGTTCAGTGTTGGAGAAGTTGGTATTCTGTAACAATTCATTGTGTAGTAATTATAATCGTAACTTCATTCTCTTGGTCGTTAAGAGTACATACAGGTATAAATAATTGTCAAACATCCCCTGATACAATACAAAAAACAAATCTTGATCACAACCGTATATTATACCATTATTTCGTCTTTCCATTCGTCACATATTTAGATTGGCGACACAATCATTGCCACATATTTGACATGACCTTCAGAATCCTTGAGAGGTGTCCAGTGGCTCATCATCTTGGCTGGCTTCTTCGGTGATGTTTCCCCGCTGTCACCACTCAATGTTCTCGTCATATTGGCCCGGCGAGGGATGTGGTTTGCAAGTGCAAGATCCAACGAGACGGATTTTCCGTCGCGGACAACGAGATCTCGGACTGTCGACTTGAATGCCCTGGTAACCGATGGCAGTGTAGATTGCTCAGTGAAAATGTCAAATATATCTTTGCCAATGATAGCTTCCGCCGACATGCCCAGATCGAGAGCATCGAGCATCTCTTTAGAGTAGAAGGACACACACAACTTGGGTGGATATTTCATCTCCTGGTCGAGAGGCATTGCGCCCAAAGATGCTGGGTATGAAGGAACATGCTCAAGAATCATATATCGGGCGTATGTCGTCATAAGCATTTCAGGTTGGTTAGAGAATCTCCTGATAACGCTTCGTGTGCTGTAGGTCTTGTCGAGTATCGTGGGTCCAGCTGATGACCGGGGTCTATCAGAGCTGCGGCGTGGGCTCAGTGGTGGCGACAGAGGAGGAGGCGGCGGCTTCTTGAACGCTTTGAAGAAGCCCGACATTTTTGTTGCCTTGAATTGGTTGTTCTTGACACTAAGAACCTCCTCGGCTTCAGGCTCATCCTGAGATCCGTCACTAGCCCAACGAGAGTTGCTCCGTTCGGGCACCTTGTCTTCCTCTGCAGCACCGTACGACAAAACCTTCAGAACATCATGTGTGTCGTGCAGCGAGGATGATACATCGATTTGAGCACCCATAAAGAACTTTGTTTTACCAGCGGTGTCGAGAAGGGGGCACAGGAAAAGAAGGTTCCAGAACGGCGTTCCGTCTTTGCGGAAGTTGAGGAGCAGTTCCGTACACTCCTCGTTGCGCCAGATTGCGGAGCGCATCTTGGCGATTCCGTCTCGATCAGTCTGTGGCCCCTGAAGGAAGCGACAATTATGTGCCAAAACCTCATTTCGTGAATATCCTGTCAACTCCTCAAACTCATCGGAAGCGAAGATGATAGGATTTCCAGATCGTGACGGATCACTAAGACAAAATGATCCCTTGAGGCCGGGATAAGGGTTTGGTGGTGAGTCGCCTTCTGCGTCGAGGGAGAGAGCCAAGCTAGTACATTGCGATAGTTGCTGTTTGACAAAATCGGGGAAGATTTCTCTGACGATGCGTTGTTCTATATAGGTTTTAGATTCGAGAAACATGTTTTCCAGGCTGGGAATAAGTGATGTTGTGAGATGCTTGATGTTCGTGTTGAGAGCCTTGGACATAGGAGAGGGCAGATTAATTGGTGATGTTGCGGTGATGGATGTATACGAAGTTGATATTGTCGAGAGTTGAATGACAACCTGCTCCAGGGATTGGATATAGTCGCGAATCTGATCATGATTAGAATCTGTGAGGTAATATCGTATCTTCTCAACTTACCTTCATGAGGTAGTCAACATTCTGACCAACTCCTCGACTGGCGGCGAATCTCCATAATTGACCACTAGCAGCATGATCGGCCATGACCATATCAAACATCTCACGTCCAACGAGATCAGGAATAGGCAACTCGCCGGACCCATCCGACTCAGTGAAAGCGATACTAGATCTTTGACTTTTGGACGATGTAACAGAGTCAATGCTTCTCAATCTCTCGCCTGACCACTGCCCCAGCCCGTTGCTATACATGCCGGCACGCGGTGTGCCATCAGGGTGGTAGTCGGTATATTGTCTCAGAATGTCCTCATTGGTGTGAAGTGAAAGGCCTGAATTGCTGCGCAGGCGGTATGATGAGAATTTAGCACTCTTGGGGCGGTTTGATCTGCTACTTTTTGGTGGTGATTGAAGACCCCGCAGAGATGAGGTGACAGAATCGGTATTGTTGTTGGAGAGTGTCGATGTTGTGGAACGACGACGCTCAAAATCGGGGAGAGATGGAATAGGAGGAGCTTCGAATGACCGAAGAGCGTTGATTGTAGGCATCTTGTCTTAATTATTATGCCCCTCCACAAAAAGGAGACGGTCAAGTCGGGTTGTTGCTTTATGTCTCGGGCGTGGTGGAATGTAATGCGATTGTGCGACTCAAGCGCAGTGGGTTATTATAACAGTTGCCGATTGATGGTTACAGCGCGCCAGAAAGAAATAAGTGAATTAAGATGCGTATTTGTGCTCTCATTTAGTGAGAGAAAAAGAGGAAGAGTTATTGTTGTTTAGAGCGACAGTGTAAAGCTTAGAAGATCATAGTGGGTGAGTGTTGGTGGGAGGTTGTAAGTTATCAGATTGGACTGGATGGAAGGCGAGAGAAGAAAGTAAAGAAGGAAAGAATGGGACCCGAGCGCAAAGAGCAACAACAATCTAAGGTAAGAAAGGCAAGAGTAGCCCAGGTAAAGCAATGACAGGCAGGAGCAGGATAGACTAGGACCCTCGTTCAATTGCGAGTCGCGGAGCAGGAGCAGCCCACGATCGCTTAATACTACCAGGCCCAGGTCCTTTCCTCAGGTCGCAACCAAGAGAACGACCTGAAGACTGACTCGCTACCTTATGCAATTCAGTGGATCAATCACAGGCTACTAAGGTGAGCTTGCGGGGGCGGGCCAAGTCGGGTTCGAGCAACCTTGGCCGAAAGCCACTAAAGAAACGCAGTGGCTTCTGCAATGCTGGGTCCCCTTTTTAGCGCCGCAGAAATGCAGATAGCACATGTTTTCCCGGAAGATATGCCCGCCCCGTGGAAAAAATACTGCACAAGGCCTCACACCAAAACTCGCTAAGGAGGTTCTGGTATTTCATTATCACCCCCCTGGCAGCTGGATGAGCTGAAGACTTGCATTGAGTTTTGAGTTTACAAGGGTTCAACGTGCATTGATGATAAATCCATTTATCATAAGACTCTCTCTCACAGACAGACTGACTGACTCTGAGTCTTGACCCCTCTCGGACCCTGTTGACTGAGAGACAAACTATCGAAGCTAAACAACTGAACCACCAGCGGATCGGTCCAGAGCTTGCGGTGGCTAACATGAGGCGTCGATCCGTTTGCGGGCTGGTCACCCAAAAGAGGAAGCCTCCAAAGAAGAAGAGAGAGCAAGCTAGCGATCTACGATCCGGCAACACGGACCCATTCGTTGTCATGTCATTCATTGTACTCCCAGTTGAGTCAAGAGCCAACGTTTTTTTTTTGCCTTTCTCTTCTCCTTCTGGTTCTTTTCTCCGATTAAAGGAAAGACTCCCGTTCAAACTCTGTTCCTTTGAGGCGTTGAAAGGTTACGCGGTCTTGGGAAATGATGACGACAGAGGTTGAGGTCGGTTTTATGCAGAGTGATGCAGAGTGATGCAGACACTTTGGGACAAGGATAGGCCGCCCTGCCACTAATAAATGAGAGAAAAACAACCACATGCAAGAGTGTGGTGGAGTTACAATTGACAATTCATCTGAAACATCGAGGTTGCATTAGAGACCCTGGTTTTTAATTCAGTCCAATTAAAATAAATTAAACAGTGACACCCAACTCTCCATGATTATATATCATCAAAGCGAACTACCATTTTTGACATTCTGCATCGTTCAAGATAAACTTAAACAACAGAGATAACGTGACCTCTGGCCAAAAGGTTCAAGCCACATGATCGACAGGCCAATGTGCATCCCTGTGTCAATCATCTCAACATGGTAATGACGATGAAAAGAGAACCGAGGTATGCCATTCCCATCACCATCTTTTCTCTCTCATCGTCATTCCAAATTCCTCACGAATGCAAATGCTGGCTGTCAGTTCAGTCAACCAAAAATAATACGCCGAACCGCGTCGGGCCGTTGAACAGATTGGGTTGAATACGATGGTGTTAGTGCCACACCGTCATGTCTGGACCTGTTGGTCCTTGGTCCTCTCCAAGATTGATCCCTGTAGAGCGTCGAGCGTCAAAACCGGCAATTTGGTCTCGTCTTGTTCTGTGCAAGGCTGTGGTTTTTGCTTTTTTCGCTCCAATGTTTTTTGACATCTGCACGTAGAACCCAGGGATGCTTGCCTGTCTTTACGATTTGAATTAATTTCTTTTTATTGCTCACGCGGCAGGCGAACTTCATCTGGCATCTGCAGTGGCACCTCGGATAATCTACCCCATTATCCAGGCGTGCTTGGTTGCATTCGCCAATCGAATATAGGACCCCATCCCCTGATTATTGGCTTGCTCGGACCTGGTGGTTTGTGCTTTTGTTATTCATGCGTTCTTCTTCCCCTCGCTGCACAGACTCTATTGGGTATGTGTGTAAAGAGTGCCGGACACAGCACAGATTAATTCCCATGCGCCGTATCAGATATCGCTGCGGCTTTTTGTAATGGCGTTGGTTGTGTCTGTCAGTGTATCAAAGCGTTGAAACAGCTGGTTAGTACGTATAGACTAGGCAGTTCTGGTTCAAGCACATGCATATCGTTGACCCTCACGACTCGTCTGCAAACACAGCTGAAGAGAATTTTAGCTGCATGAGTCGCAAATGGTCTGATACCGAAAAATCCTTACGATGGATCAGTCTCTTCCTGCGGGGGAAGGCCTGAAGCTGTCTTCGCATGGTGAAACGCGCCGGCGAATGTTTCCGGGAGCGCTAGAAGTTAGAACATTGGAGTTGGCCGAACCAAGAGATCAGGGTCGATAAGCTTTGAAGAGATTTGTGGTTAAGTAATACTAATCAGAGGCTTTGATTGGAGGGAGCATATCACAACTTCAAACTACAAGCCGAAAGACCCAAGGGCTATAGTACCGTGTTATAGATGATTTGGATATCAATTCAGGAGTTGAACAACCATTGACGTACTCTGCAGTTGCTGCGCGAATTCTGATCAAGAGTTAATGGCCATTCCTGGTACCGTTTCGATATGATGGTCGTGAGGACAGAGTATAGCCGGCAGATGCAGGGTAGGTCAGATGATATAGACATCCAAGTTGATAATCTACTTGTGAACAGGAACATCATACATACTATGATACCATGTGTTTTGGCTTATAATTGCGTTAGGTTATATCAAGAACTAAAGAGAGAACTCGTGTAAGCCCAACGTCGTAATGGGTATCCGCCATGATATTTAGTATCTACTAGCAATATTGGATGAAGATTAGGTGATACACCTGAACGGTGAATTCTGAGCGTGCGGTTATGAGGTGGTTGTAGACAAGTACTATGCATGAGATGGCTTGATTGATTCTTTGTACTGAATTTTGTGAGGTCATTCATCATGGACTGTGTATTCATTGTGCCCATTAAGTATGCACGCAGAAAAGGAGTATTTCATCCCAACTCCCCCACCGAAACGAGCTTCTCGTCTTATACAGATGATAATCTAAAATATTGAGCTTCAGTCAGTGATTCAATGCCTCTATTATTTCATCTCAACTCAAAGAACCTCTCATGAGCCTCTCTTGAGCCTAAGTCTAGTCTAAGACCATCCGCACAACTTGAGGCAGTGACTCAATGCCTCTCCCTCTCACGAGTATATAAACCCCCATTTCCTCTTCTCTCCTTTCTTCATCTTCACTTCTTCCTTCATCTTCACTTCTTTCTTCATATCCTCTCCTGCTTTCATCTTTTCTGACCTTTCACCTTCCATTATCTATCTTCTATCATGGATCCTGGAGCACCGTCCATCACCGGCGCTTCACGGCGCGCTATCAAGAAGGAGGAACACGATTCAGATGACGAACTAATGTTTCTCTCTTCAGGCAAAAGTACAGGCATTAAAGGTGGCCCAAAGCAGGTCATATCCATCGACGACGACGCCGACGACGAGGAGAGTATTTCGGGACCGTCTACCCAGCCTCAGAAAGCTCTGAGTAGCGACAACCTCACTATTGTCAAGGACGAGAGCGAAGATGAAAAGAAGATCTTCAAGATGAAAAGATTGGAGCCCCAAAATGGCCAGGCCGTCACAGTCGAAGAGTTCTGTGATACGATAGTTGCTAACCCAGACCCCGATGCCGAAGATACTGATGATGAGGACGGTCCAGATTCAGCACATGAAGAGGACTCAGACTATCACGATTCAGACGATTCAGACGACTCGGACGACTCAAATGACTCAGACGATTCGGAAGCTCAACAGAAGAAATACAAGCTAAAACAAGGTGTTTGTAAAGCTTCGGATATCAGAAAACTTATCAAAAAATGCGAAAATGAAAAAAACGCTTTGCTCGTCAAGGAGTACCAAGGAGAAAAGTTAAGTCCCGAAGAGCGTCAGAAACTCGAAAAGCTGAAGAAACAAATCCCCAAGGCACAGAAGGCACTTGCAAAACATGCAAGAGAATCTCCACCAAAAACTGCTCGAGAATATTGGCAGCGGCATTTGAAGCGACAAGAGGAAAAGGAGAACAGAAAGCGCAAACGTGCCAGCGATGAGACAAACCCAAACAAACTTCAAAAGACAGCCATCGAAGCTGAACCTTTTGGCGGAGCTGAGAACCCTGGTTTCTCGAGAGCAGCAGCATTATTCACCTCGAGTAGGCCAGAAGATAGCGATGACGAAAACAGCGATGAACCGGCGAACAGGATTAAGGCCACAACCCATGAAGCTCAGATAAGGCAGATCATGGCTGGTATCCCCGAGGGAAATGACACCAGGCATACCAAGACACAGCAGCGGGATCTGATCAAAGCCAAAAAGTGCTTCGGGTACAAGAAGATCAAGGCTATTGACGGGAAGTGGAAGCTCAAAGGGATGGAAACCCCTTTGCACAGCCAGCAGCTCGTGGGTGCCACCTGGATGGTCATGCGCGAAGCCATGGAATTACATCCGGCGGGAGGTATCTTGGCTGACGAGATGGGCCTTGGAAAGACAATCACTTCTCTGGCAACAATCATCGGGCATCCAGCAGAGAAAGAAGACAGAAAGGATGGTTACGGCAACGCAACTCTGGTGATTGCTGACAGTCACCATTCTGCCAAAATGACCTGGATGGATCAAATCAAAAAGCATACCTCGGAAAGCTTTGTCAAAAGGTGCCTGGTCTACTCCGAAGAGCTTGATAAAGACGATAAATGGTGGAGTACGAAGAATGTGGTGTACGTTCATTGCTCAACCGTCGCTTGGTGAATAAGACATGCTGACAATTCAAAGAATCACCCATTTAAATAAGCTACGTGCACAGTTTCCCAGCAAAAAGGAACACAAACAGCTGAAGGACCAATGGGCAGGAGACGAGGATGGGTTTCAGCAAGCCCTCTCAAAGAAGCTCGGTCAACTCTTCAAGGTCAACTGGTATCGAATCATTCTGGACGAGGCACATGGTATCAAGAATCACACGTCAAGTGGTTAGTCCCATATCTTGCTGTGTACTCCGCACACTTACATGAAATAGGTGCTCTCGCAGTCTGGCGACTGAACGCCAAGTATCGTTGGGCCCTGACTGGCACGCCCCTTGCCAACAAGCTGGAAGGTGAGTATTCTAACAATTACAGTATGTCTATTACTCACGTAACTAGAGTTCTACCCCTACTTGAAGTTTGTTGGCTGCGACTTTGCAACTACAATGAGAAGATACCGAGCTGAGTACATCAAGAGCGTAAGTTTTGACACTCGTTCTATCTCTTACTCCTCTAAACAAACCTAGGACCAGGCAGCTGAAAATTTCGACCAACTGGTGGGCCTTGTCATGATGAGACGGTAAGATTCTAATGCCGTGAAGTAGCAGACAGCCTTCTAACCTCCATCAGACAGCAGACAGAGAAATTCCTGGGACGCACCATGGTGCCCCTGCCAAAAAGCCATCGCAGTGATATTTGGATCCCCTTTTCAAGCTGGGAGAAGATCCATTTGGAGTAAGTACATGTCTTTGTAAGATTGTAGCTTTGCGCTCTTATATTGAAACTTTTTGCAGGGTCGTGGATGGTGCATACGAAGAAAAGCTTCTCAAAGCCCAAAATGAAAACCAAGAGACTGTCTCACACGAACAACAGCAGGATACCCAGGAGAATGAAGATTTGCCCGATGACGAGAGCGAAGCCGATTTCGAAGGTGACGAGAACGACGGCTCCAAGGCTCTAGACGCGTACAGAATTTATCTCCTGAGATGCATAAGGCTCCTGCAACTGACGTCTCACCCTCTCAGCCTCGAAAAGTTCTATCGAGACAAAGATCATGAGACATACATTGACCTGGCCATGAAGCGACTGAAGTCAGAAATCACTCAGTCGAGCATTGATGCAGATCAGAAGGCGCTAGAAGCGTCTCTAAAGCCAACCTATTCTTCAGGGCTTCGACAGTTGGAGCTGGCAACCAAGGACAACTTTGGGGGTAGCAAGGAGATGGAACAGCTACTCACACTTGCAGCTAACGAGAATAAGGTCAAAGACGTCACCTGCGCCTTTTGTCGCAGGAGAACCCCTCCTGAGAACCCCGTTCAGAGCTCAAACGTAAGTGGTTATGTGTACCATGCGAAGCGTTGCTAATATTACCAGTGCGAACATATCTATTGCCATGATTGCCTTTCCATTGCAGTCAACAGCGTAACCAAAACTGGCCTCCTCCGTGCGGTAAGCAATACTCACGTCATGATGGTGTTTCTCATAACTTTTACTAATCATAGTTACAGCCCCCTCAGTGTCGCATTACGGGATGCTCTCCAAAACTTGGAATGGGACCTGAAGTCAAGACTCCGGCTTGTATAGACGCGGCTGTGAAAGCTATCAAGGGTTTCAAGGAACCTGGACGCGATAGCATTGGAACAAGGTGGACTGGAGGCCTAAAAGACATGGCCTCGTTCTTTCGCGCCGTTTGTGGACGCGATGACATCGACTATGGTCCTGTAAAGATGCCTCTGAGTTCCAAAGTCAAAGCCACTTTGGCAGTGATGCTGACTTGGATGAAAAAGGCCCCCGATGACAAGATCATCAGTAAGCCTTTTCGTGGTTTCCCGTGTGAGATATAGTGGTACTGACCCTAAGTCTAGTTTTTGTCCAGTGGACGAGAACTGCAAAGTCATTTGGCTGTGTTCTCGAGAGTATGGGAATCAAATTTCTCTATTACAACCGGATGGCAAACCAAAAGCAGAAGACTCGAGCATTAGATGAGTTCACCAATAACCCAGACATCAAGATTCTGGTAAGTTCTCCACCTGTATCGCAACCCCGACAAGATGTAACAGCCATGTAGGTGTCGTCAATGAAGTGCGGTGGACAGTCCTTGAATCTCCAGATGGCCAACCGCGTTATCATCGTTGACGAATGGTGGAACAAAGCCGTCGAGGAACAAGCGCTCAAAAGAGTCTACAGAACTGGCCAGTTGAAAGAGACGCATCTTGTTCGCATTATGGTGAAAGATACCATTGATGAACGCATCATCATGCTACAAGATGTAAAGGAAGAGATCATCAGGGCCGCACTACAGGATGGGGAGATGCAGCCACACTTCTCCAACTATCTTCAGTACCAGATGCTATTCTCCGGAAAGGACAAGAAGACGATGATTGCCGAGATGGAGAAGGAGACTCGTGGTGAACAGGCCGAGCAGTGATTCTGCCTGAGGAGACACTGAAGGTGGGCGAGGTTCCGGGAGATGCTTTTGTCAACAAATATTGCTGGGATTTATGGGTGGCACATTGGAATTGAGCATACGGAGAAATAGCAAAGGGGACCATGCTGCAGCTGAAGCAGACAGGACATATTCAACTCCCCCAAGATAGCACTCGATATCAGATTGACAATACACCATTTAACAGTATGATACATTTGTACAAACTCT
This sequence comes from Fusarium sp. NRRL 25184, assembly GCA_013755755.1. Lineage (NCBI taxonomy): Eukaryota > Fungi > Ascomycota > Sordariomycetes > Hypocreales > Nectriaceae > Fusarium > Fusarium sp. NRRL 25184. Next base: position 16,264 of record JABSSZ010000676.1, read on the forward strand.
CATTGTGATCCTGAAGACACTGCGAATACTCAGGATGGAATAAGTATGAGAATATATCGATTCTCTTCTGCCATGTTCTCTGATCGCCCTTGTCTAGGCCAGGTAATCTGCTTCGGCTCGCCAAACGCGGTTTGCAAAGCTTGGCAAGACAATATATAATATACTTACTTCATTTATACTAGATACTATGGGAATTACTCGCATTGTAATTTCACCAGGTTTGACATATGTCTTGATTTCTTGACTCATTGAGGTAGTGGGAACAAGCAAGTGCTTCGTTTGTGTTGAAGCCGAACTCAACAAGTGTGATTGGAATAAGTATCAAGTTGCCAGAGATCTTTATCCAAATATTAGTTCAGCAAATGTTAATGTTCAGATAGCCCCTGGCATGGGTACGGGAAGTTGCATATGTTTGCTAAGGATCATCCTATTTCGTGACACAAACACTAGCTCCTTGTGGTCTCATGCTTGTCTGGGATGGAAAATATTTCATATCTCCCTATTGATCTGTGTGACCGCAGTAGTATTAAATCTCTTGACATCAAGCTTAGCTTCTTCGCATTTAACGGTATCTCAGCAGGAAATAACTCATATATATCATCGCACGTCATGACCGCTTCATTAGTGATGATAGGTTTCTATTACTTCTCATATTCTGCAACTCGTGCAGAACTCAGAGTATCCCGACCATAGGGTTCTGCTGAGCCAGCTCTGCAGCTCGCTTGTAAGTATGTACAAGGAATCAGAACGCCACAAAATGGAGCTATTGATCTCAACTCTGAGAATTGCAGTCTTATTCGTATCTTCTATAGATCAACCTGCATATATAGATGCAGAAATGCGTCGGTCAACCCGTAACAATGAATTAGACTGGATGCCTGGCTGTGAGTTGTAAAAGGTCAGTGTATAAACCATGGAAGCCCCTCTTGAGTTCCTAAGTCTTCTCAAGACTCTCCTCCACCATTTACCGTCAAGATCCAAATTCGGAGTCCTTCACATCTTACTTCAAACCACAACCATGTCAGACTACAATCCAGTTTCTGATCTGGGTCTAACCTGTCCCTACGGCGGAATCTTCTACATCTGCTTCGACGATCAAGATCGCTTTATTGGCTGCTGCACCATCAACCCCTGCGGCGCCAGAAAAGGTCTCTGTCCTGATGAAAATCTCAGATCCGCAAGCTTCAACGTGACTCTTCAGCATGAGTTCCTCCCTCAGGCTTGTATCAACGACAACGTCGATGTCAGTTGGTACACCTGCGCTGGAGAGGCACTTCCTTTTCTAGGATGCTGTGCCGTGGATCCTTGTCTTCGTGGTGTTTGCCCTCAGGGAGATTTGAGAGCTGCTAAGCTGAGTGACAAGGCCAATAATGCGCAGGACTTTCTAGATGGAGGTCCTGAGTATATGCCACGACCTACCTCTTCTGTCTTGGATCAAGGAACAAGTGTCTCTTCAACCAGTCTGTGTGCTAGCTCAACCACTGCAATGTCAACTATCATCTCCAGCTTCGTCACTTCTTTCGCTACCGATACAATCACTACGACAATCACCTCCGCCAGGACAACTTTGCCATCGGAGGCTCCAGATGCACCTCCCGCGGGACCCAAAGAGAAAGAGCAGGGCTCGAACCGAGAACTTATATGGTTGTTCATGTTGCTTTTCGCCGCAATCTTTATAGCTCTATGGCTCGCACACTACTTCTGGAATCATCCATGCTGTCCAGAATGTGGTGACGAACCATCTAAAGTAAAACTCGAACAGAGACATGAACAACCACAACAACAGGAATACGAACACAACCCGAACATGTCTCCGTACCCAGATAACGATGAAATCCGAACAAGTAATGATTTCCGCAACATGAGGCGGAACATGAGGGAACGTTCACGCAGGAACAGCTCCCGAACAGTCAACGAACATCCACAGAACAGGCAGGGTCAACAACAGGGGAATGATTCTGCTATTAAAGACAGAACGTCCCGTGACAACAAAGAAAACGGATTCCTCGAGACGCATAGAGAATCGAATCAAGAAGATCTATACGCCTATGTTCTTGGAACAGTTCCAAAAAGAAACCCATTGCCAAGAACGAATACACAGACAAACCGGTAAGACGATAGCTTCCGCTGAGGACCCCATTCGAAATGAAGATATAAAATCTCATCCTCTCGAGATCTTCAATTCCTGAGCATCATTACCCTCTCAAAAGCTTCCCTTCCTGAGCATCGTCACCCTCTAAAGACCATCATGGTGGGTACACCGCTATGTGAACTCGAAGGTAGTAGTGTGGTACAAGATAGCTTCGCAGCATTGGTAGCGTCAGGCGCAGAGTTTCCTCTAGCCCCGCAGAGTTCGATTCAGCCAAAGCAGGGCCAACTACAACTTGCTTCTGACGTCTCAACAACGTATGAACCAACCAACACCATATGGATCCGGAACTTTAATCAACTCTGCGAAACACCACCTGCTGATGAGAGACGTCTACCTTTCTTTTCGACTGACTATTACAAACATGAACGAGTGCCGGTCCAAAAGCCTCGAAAGTTTGTGTTTATGAGACAGTACCAAAAACATTGGAAAGGTAGGGGAGCTCTCACTAGAATTGCGGCCATTGCTGACGCTCGAAAACCACTTATAGAACTGGCGCTCTCTCCTCAGACTTGGCGATATTCATAAGTTTGGAGTCCATACCCATCATCAAGGCGTACTCCCAACAAACTCCGGAAGCGTCGACGGCCTGATGGATATGAAGAGTGGTAGTGAAGTGGTTCTATGGCAGCAATCGCGTCTTCGAGGGCGCCGTGATAGACATGCTTTGATTTCATTTGTGGTGGCTTTCACGTTGCAAGAGGAAGGTGGCATTTCTTTGGACGGATACAGAGTTTGATGTTTTGAAGGAATAGAAGAATGAAAAGGGTCGTAGTTCTTGTGAATATTGGTTAGTACACAACAATAGAATAAAAACAGGGTGAGCAACTTGACGCAGATGAAAGACCATCAGCTCCTCCACATCTTTCTGCTTCTGCCAAACTTCAATATCCTACAGTAAACTCATCTCGGAACGCAAGACAGTTCTCGTATAAGCTTGCCTGATGCAGTGAGTTGTTGGTTTGCATGTCCATTTTCGAGTCAAGACGCAAGATGCCGTTCGATCGATGGGAATGATCTGACTGATCGCGATCTGCCATGCATATAGCCTTGCTATGGAACTCGGAAGCTGTTTACGAACAGCCCTATAAGATATCACGGATGACACTCTCCACACGTGGATGCCCATCAAGATATTGACCTGTTATATCCGAGCCAACGATAGTAAGGGGATGCGAACAAAAGAGATCTAGAGATATCTCCGCATCGCAAACAGCTTGTCTTGAAAATAGTATTCATGTCACTGCGCATGGATCATGCGTGCCAGACAGCCAGACAAGGCGATATCCACATACAGACTAGGGAATCAACGCTTTATATGAGAACAGATATCCACTCCTGAGAAAAGTCTTAAGAATTCTAGACTTTGGACTAGTTGGTGTTCAAGAGCTGTTCGAGCACGCGGTCGAGTTATTACTAAACTGCTTAAGCACTTAGCAGCTAGCTCATTCCTTTGCTAGAACGAACATGATCTCGATTTCACGAGAAATCCTGATGAGCAAATCGAGGTCACTATCGGCTTATCGTGAGCTTGAATCAACCTCTGTTCATTCGGCGTTGTTCGTGTAGTTTCGTGCCACAGCTGCCCAAATTTGAAGAAAGTCAAAGGAGCAAAGGCTCACGTGAGCGCATTGCAACCGCCAAACCATCATGCATTTCTGAATCACATAACCATAGATTTCAGAATTTTGATCATTTTCGTTTGATCTTGTAAAAGGAAACTGGTATCGTTGCTGTAATCCGCAGTAAAGAGCATATTTGATCGACAAACTTTGCTTAAGCGAAGCCTTCGCGGAACGTGAGCGGAGATCATTGCTCCGAATAGCAGAGTTTTTACCGTAGAATAGAAAGGCCAGTAGAACCTTTGTTGTTAAGTTTGAACCGTAAGCCTTCGCCGTGAAGCCAAGACGACACTGGAATGCAATACGTCTGGTGTTGATCCAAAAGACTTTCACAGGCAGACTTGGAACAAAAGTCGGATCATAGTTACGCAACTATGGGCAGGCACACACGGCGCCTCGAACTCTCGAAAACGGCGATTCATAAATATAACGACTGATAATAAGCATCGTCAGCGATAGCTTTTTCGGCTTCAGTACGGTACTGTGGCTTGAACATTCGAAAACTTAAGCAAGAAGGGGACGGCGTCACGGATTCAGCACCAGCCCCCGTGGCAAACGTGAGCTAGGCGAATATTTGAAATCCGTTTCGGTCCTTCTTGGTGACCGAGATGCCCGACATAGAGAGAGAACCATAGTGAAAGGTTTTCCAAATGTTTGTCAGGAACTGAGGCGGCACTGATCTTGACAAGTGCCCTAGTGTCTTAGCTGGGCAACCTTGAATCATGTCCAGGAACAGGCGTGTTGGTCCCTGACCTAGAAACGGCCAGGTCCCGGCTGTTGGCTAGTCATTTGCAAGCCCGTTTGTCATCCATAATGATTTGAACAAAGACGGATACAGACAACAGTGCGCAGGAGAAATGCGGGAGTTGCACTGAGGAAAGGACTGTGGTGATAGACACAATTCATATTTGTTGGTTTTCGTTTGCTGTTGCACCAACGCCAAGACGAAATATCTCGGCACGAGCCTTGGTCCTGTTGATCGTGCGAGATCTCCGAGCGATCATGGATGAAATGCGGAGGTAGCAATGGCTACAAAAATCGGGGGTGCGGGATAGTTTCCAGGGTTGAGGTGGGTTGAACAGGGATGAAGGGCACAATGAGGGTGACCTCTACCGCCAAGAATGTTTATGCTTCGGCTCTCCGCCTTGCTTTCTTGTTCGTCATGGCCAATAAACTGAACATCGGTTTGATGCAGAGCATTTGGCATTGTGGTCCATTGAGTATCCAGGAACAAGAAACAGACTTTGTCTTGCCTGATCCCGCTGCCACCGCCATCAAGAGGTGACATGCATATGGTGATTCACTTTTGCCGGACCCTCGATTTGGGTCTCGACACCCGCTACCCCCACCCACTCGCAAGCTGGATGCCTCAAGTGCGGATCGGAAGGGCAGATCACCCTCTTGATTGGCCGCTATAGAGATCGTCTCTCTCGCGGCTCAAAAGCCTGACAGGATTACTGTTGGCCTCGCCCAGTCACATTGCGAGAGGATTACGAGATTTGGTTAGCCCCAAAGACGGATGGCGGCGCGTTGACGGGCGTGGCCCGCGGATGTGGTATCGCTTCTGGTCTCCCTTGCGTAGCCTGCAGCTAAACGACAAGGGTTTTAAGCCCAGCTGTCACTTTGCATTGAGCTCAAAATCGGAGAGCGTGTACTGCGGTGTGGGCGATGAAAATATCGTCGACTGGGCATAGTGTTGTATCCGCCTTGGTCCAGACGGGACAGGTACCAGTAAGCTATCGTTATATACTCGGTGTATGCCGTAATCGATCATGTTTTCCTGCTCTTCTTCCCGCGATCTCAGTCAGTGAATCGTTCGTCCCGAACTTTGGGCGTGTGGAATGAATATAATCTCGTCCCGGAAACGCACATTCGTCCACTGACATTACTGCCCTCGTGTCTCTGATCTATCCCACTTTTGCTTTGGCATCCCTCGACAATTCTTTAAGTGAATTTATCGTGAGACATGGCTCAGCAAGTGTCAGAGAAGCAGCCATCGAATTCGAGTCGTGTTAATCGAGCCAATTCTTTGGTTGTTAGTGGAGAGTTTGGCGACGCCCTCTCAAGATCCCACCTAAGGAAGTCTCTCGCTTGTTGAAGTACTTGCCTCAACTTGTTTGCGCCTTTCCGCCTCCGGACATCACTGCATTGCACCTCCCTCCCCAGACCAGAATAGGGCAATAAGATTTCTCGATCTAGTAAGTGCTACTAAGCCAAGCACTTACACATCCACTACGGGAATATCGTCATCAGTCTTAGACTTCACAACCACATAAAGGATATTATCCTGACAGGCCATACCGGGTCATCTCTTTCATGACTGATCATAAAGAGATCCTATAAAAGAAAAACGACAAAAGTTCCCCCCATTCCAGGCTTAACACCAATCCCGATGTTCGGCTGGTCATCAATTCATTCATACATACCTCAGTGACAGGAACGGAGATCAAAGTCAAATTCTTGTGGGCTTGAGACCAAAGACGGGCTTCAACCTGAGAGAATTCGCCTACGGGTCTTCCACGCGGAAAACATCTCGGTCATCATTACACGCCACACGCCACACGCCTCTTCGTTTTTGTTACTTTTTGTGTTTCCAGAGTTTCGGGTGACCGCTTTGGCTTTCCTTGGCTTTGAAGAGCATTTGGTTAATAAGAAGCTAAACCCTCGATTCCTCCTCCCTTGTTACAGGGGTCGATTACCCTGGTCTCCAACCTCAAAGTTGACTATCTCGCGATGCGATTGTCACCAGTGTCACCAGTCGATTCCAGTTGGTCATCACAACTCACTTCTTAATATATTGATACTAAGACATAGACAGTCTAACGACAAGCAACGATCCGCATCTCTGACACATACCCACCGATTTGAAGGGATCGACGATTCTCATCCACTTCCCGCCATCATCTCCACCATGCCTCCCTGGCTTCAAGAAGGCAATGCCCAGGGCTTTTCGCCATGGACAGATTCAACGACGGCTCTCAGCCTCGAGCCACGTCGAGTGAAGCAGTTCACCATGGCTGCTCTTACTCCCCATCAGACATATGTTATTCATGTTGCGACTCTCACCGTCGCATCGATAAGTATACTTGCAACAATAATAACTTCGTTCTGGTTCTTTCGAATGAGGCGGAGTTTCCGCCATGAGTGAGTCTTGTATCTCTTCCTTCATCATCTATTGCTGACCCTTGAAAAGCCTCATCATGTTACTCATTTATAGTGATATGTTCAAGAGTTTCTGGTTACTTGTCTTCCCCGCCGTGGAACTTGTCGCTGGGAAAATTGAAACGACTGAGACCTTCTGTCAAGTCAGCGGGTTCTTCCTTGCTCTCAGTATAGAAGCTTCTGATGTTTCGGTCGCTCTCATCTCAGTACATACTGCATTGTACATCTTTCGTGGAGAGCAAGGCCTCTACCCTTATCGAAAAGCGGCCTACGCTCTTGCAGCCATTGTGCCTGTTGTAATGGCTTCATTAGCATTTATCGAAAGCCCCGGTTACATTAACACTGGCCAGTTTTGCTATCTACCATTCAACCCGATGTGGAAGAGACTGGCGCTCTCTTGGATTCCTCGCTATATGGCTTTCACTGTTATTCTCTGCCTATGTATAGGCGTATACGTTTATGTTCGAGTATTAATGAGGCGATTCGGCTCCGGAAATGAAAGTTCGAAGAATACCCTTTCAAAAATGTCCGGTCTTGAAAGTCTCGATCCCCTGCAACAAGGAATTACCAGTGTACCACCGACTCCTACGATAAAATACCATGGCCTAATCCCTTCTTCTAACCCTTCGCGGCGCAATTCCTTTGCTACACTCGAAGATCGGACCGCAAGACCTCCACTTGTTGCATTCAACTCTTTCCATTTGGATATGTCCGGATCCACGCATCCCAGCAAGCTTCATTCGGCACGACTGGCGCGGAGAGGATCGACTCAGACGTGGATGGCCAACTTTGGTACCGATCTGACATCTCAGTCTGAACAGGCAGAAGTTGAATCCCAGAATTCAACGGGAACAACTCGCTGTGGTTCAGACGAGGTGATTGCCCCTTTAGCCACTCATACAAACCCCGAGCCTGTCCACCATATACCTCTCCCTGATGTTGTCTCACCATCATATACTATGCAAACCGACTTCTTGCATCGATCTGATGGCTCAAACACTCCGTCTAGGCCGCCCTCTATACCTAATCTTTTTGCCATACTCCGTCGCACACCAGACAGTCCACACAGCAACGACACCGACCTTGTCTTGACTCAGAGCGATTTCAACGCACCTGGTACTGTCAAGTCACGTGAAAAGATCTTGCGACAACTCCGGTTGCTATTTATTTATCCGATAGTCTACGTCGTCATTTGGATTCTGCCCTTCATCGTACAACTGACTGGATATGGACGAGGAGCCCCCTATGGCATGAGACTGGCCAGTATCATATTTTTGTGTTTCCACGGCCTGGCTGATGCCGTGGTCTTCTCTCTGAAAGAGAAACCTTGGAGGCATAGCCAGGCTTTCAAACGCATCAACGTCCAATTTTGGAAAAGACGACAGGAAGTGCCCGATGTGGGTGCAAGAGTCGGACGCACAAGAGAGGAAATGACACTCGATTCTCGATTCGCAAAAAAGAGACGACAACAGGAACAAGCTGAGTGGGAAATGGATCGTCAGGCTGGCCATGAGGCCCGTAAAGCAGCGAGGGCAGTCCCCCAGTGGTGGGATGCCGATGAGTAATGAGAAATTATATGGTATATAAATGAGGGCTGCATGACAAAGGTCGAGAGCTTTGGAAAGCGTGTGGAGGATGATACCCAGGATTTCATAGGTATAGATCATGACGGGGCATCATGAACTTGCATTAGACGGCGTTGCGCATTTGGCATGCATTGGGCGGTTATTTGGCGTATATGTCAAATATGTTTTAGATTTGACGGAGAAATGTCAGCATTTAAAAGGGATTTGTGTTTGTGTTTGATCGTTTTGAATGATACTCTAAAAGTCGTTTGATGTCGTTACTCTAGCAAAACAGATTTATGCACTGCGCCATTTGGTGCAATGTGCAATTCGAACGCTCAATCACGATTCCTCCTTTTTCAAGTTTGGCTGCGCATAAAAAACTTGCAATCGCATAAACTCTTCCATCCATATGCCAGCATTATTTTCGCTTCTCTATCCCTCTCGGTAGAACTTGAGGAAAGCCTTAGCAATAGCAACACCATCATGAGGAAGTGGCGCGCGTTTCATAGCTTCGTTATACACTTCATCTGTGAAAATTCCAACCGTATGACGATTGAAGAGAATCTCGGATATAATCTCGTCGGTGAACTCGGGGTGTCCTTGAACTGTGAGATATCGTCCAGGCGAGTAGAAGCCCTGCACTTCACAGATCTCATTGGAACCGAGGGGGATTGAACCCTTGGGAAACTCATCCACAATATCGCGATGCATTTGATGAATGCGCTGTGCAACAAAGTCAGTGAAACAGTCGCACAATAACGCGCGCAACAAACGGGTCTCACCATCTTGTCCAACCCGAAAATCTCCTTGCCCTTGTCCGTCAGATCAACTTCTGTAACTGCAACTTCCCATCCCTTATTGCTGCGTCCCAACTTGGCGCCTTCAGCTCGTCCGACAATCTGGTGGCCGAAACATACGCCTACAACTCGGATGCGATTCGTATCAATGGCCTTTTTTGTGAATTCGACGAGCTTGATGATCCAGGGATCGTTATCGAACGCTGTGTGTCGAGAACCAGTGATGAGAACCGCATCGATTTCGTCGAGGGATGGATAAGAGTGTAGTTCGTTCACGACATCGTAGCCCTTGATAGTAACGAGATCTTCGAGCTTCTGAGGCTTTGCAGCTTCTTGGAGGAGCGCAGTGAAGACACCCGTGTAGCCACCGAAGCGATCGCGAGTTTGTGGCTGCGGAGTGTCAGCTTCGAGGATAGCGAGGCGAAGAGGAGCCATTTTGGGCAGTGTTTGGATGTAAGGAGAGAATAGTTTACAGGATCAGGAAGTTTGAGCTGGAAATATGACTCTTGAGCGAAAACGGCCAGGGCGCAGGCTGCAACGCCCGTCTGGAGATGGACCCTTCCCGCTCGTGTAACGGCGGGACCGATAGCGGGGTGGACGTGAGGCGAGATAAGCGGGCAGAATTGGAGACAATCATGTTATACCGAATAGGGAAGCGGTGAGAAGCCGGTAGTTGGAGGTAGAAAGTACTTTGGTAACGTTACAGGCGGTCCACGATGAGACTTTAGACTCACGGTATAGATTCACATGAAGACATTGGCTTTTCACATGAAATTATTCATGAACATGTGGTTGTGCATGGCTATATATAGTAAACAGCATGCAAATGAGTATCTTGGCTTCTAATACTCCAACGATATGATGCAGCCATCTCTGATAAATTGTTGAATTCAAAAGGCATATGATACATCTCATACTTTCATGTTCCCCAGGGCGCAGGAAGACCTCTGCTATTAAACTAAGGTACTAAAAATACTTAATCTAAGATCCTCTAAAATTATACCAAGTTCACCTAAGGCTTTTTATCACTTAGGATAGAGATCCTAAGTTTTGTTGCATCTCCTTGATGTTCTAGATACTTGCTTAACAGAGGGAGATTTACTGTGTTAGGGAGGTCTAGGCCTGTTAATTACAAGGGATAAATGACAAAGTTAATGTAGGGCTGATTGGCATCAGCAGGGCGCCTTGCATATAAATGTCACGCATAGAGTTACGTCGTGCAAGCCATTTCTATCGCAATGATAAAATAATGTCTGAGGACTGGATAAATGCAGGGAAAATGCCTGTATACAACTAATGCTATAGCTTTCTTATCCCTCAGTAAGCACAGCTACTGCAATGCAAAGTCGTTGACTCTGACCCAACTGTAAGGATGGGGCGAGCTCATCAAGTGACAGTTTGTGGCTGATGTTCCCTGTAAAATTATTCCTGGTGACGTTTTGACCGTCTCAGCTTTGACTTACAACTTACATAAAACACATGCAGGGACTCTCGTGAGTTTTGTTTTTTTAAACGTCTGGGCGGCTTATTCTTCATCTTTTGCGCACTTTCGTTCCTTTCTTCTCATTTTGGCATTAGACATGGCGATTTCAATCAATATGGGCTCGAGACTGTCTTTGGGCGGCTTTTTGGCCAAAGCGAGAGCTGCTTTGACAGCTCCAGCGGCACAACGAAAGGGGCCTCTTACTTTTGTTGTAGGAAATGAATCAGCTGGCAAGTCAACTATTGTATTTGAGGATTCCCTCAACTAATAGACATAGACCTCGATTCTCTCTGCTCAGCTCTTGTCTACGCTTATATGCGCACTCATAGTCCTCCTCATACCCTACACATTCCCCTCTCAAACCTGCCCCGCGATGACCTCGCTCTTCGCACCGAGATGTCAGCGGTTCTCAAACATGCTGGGCTCACTCTTAAAGATCTCTTAACTTTATCCGAACTTCCAGACCTGAAACCCGAGGAAACACAGTGGTTGTTGGTTGATCATAACTCCCTCACAGGTCCACTTAAGAAGTTTTCGGACTACGTTACTGGTTGTGTTGATCACCATGCCGATGAGAACGTCATTGGCAAAGATGCCGACCCAAGAGTCGTTGAACCTTGTGGAAGCTGTATGAGTTTGGTGGTGGATGAGACGAGGAAGATTTGGGAAGAGATTTCGAGCCACGATGCAGAGGATAGCGATGCATCGACGGAGAACGACAAACTTACTAGGCTTGCGCTTGCTCCTATTATTTCCGACACGATAAATCTCACGGCCAAGGAAAAGGTTCGAGAGAAGGACTTGAAGGCGGTTGAATTCCTCGAGGGGAGCATTCACGAAATGTCCTTCAACCGCACAGCCTACTTTGACGAGATCTCCGCTGTGAAGGAGGATATTTCTGACTTGAGCTTCCGCGACATCCTGCGCAAGGATTATAAAGAATGGGATGGCTCAGGCCTAAAGCTTGGAATAAGCTGCGTGGTGCAAGACTTCAATTACCTCGTTGACAAAGCCGGTGCTTCTGAGCCGTTGGTCGATGCCTTTGAGGACTGGGCGAAGGAGCGCGAACTCGACGTGGCAAGCATAATGACCACGTCTCATCCCAACGGGGAGTTTCAGCGCCATCTGCTTGTCTGGGGTGTCACTGACCAGGGTCGTGAGGCGGTGGATAGATTTGTGCAAGCTGGTGATAAGTTGAAGTTGGAGACGTGGAAGGAGGGAGAGCTGGATCATCATGGGCACAAGAGGTTTGCCTGGAGGCAGAAGGAACTTGCTGCTAGTAGAAAGCAGGTTGCGCCTTTGCTGAGGGAGGCTCTTAAGAAGAGTTGACTGCAAGGGCTGCAGAGTTCCAAGATATAACTGCATGAATGGAGAGCGATACGTCACTGAAAGAGGATATATCATTACAAGTCATGAGGTCCTAATTGAGACCTTGACGGAGAAATCATATTCCTAGATGCATCATGATATTGTTACATATGATTTGTTATACACAAGACCTGAACCCATACTATACTTTTCCAATGCTTGTTCGTGAAATTATTGTTCCTCAGTCAAATCCGTTTCCTCAGACGCATTCATGCCTTGATACATTCTCTGCCTAGCATAGTACCCAGAAGTCTCAGTATGGAGAGCCTCAACCTCCTTCAAGATCTTGAGATACTCTCTGTTCGCCAGCCTTTTCTTGCTATAATGTGAGCGTTCGCCAAGATCACCAGCGCTCAATCCCAAGAGCTTTTCAGCCGCTGGATCAGCGACCCTGATGCACGCTTTGAGCGAATTGTACAGTGGGCCAATCATGGGCAGAGGCTTAGGCTCCTGGATCATTTCATCATACACCCAATGTAAATTCTCGATGCAAAAGACCTGGTTATTGGTATGTGCCATGGCTTCGTAGACCGTTTGATAGACATTGGAGCTCCTGGTTTTCTTGAAGAGAGATGGTCTGCGGAACGTTTCCCAGAATCGGGGCCAGTCCTCTCGTTTCGCGTAGGCGGACAGCAGACTGCTCGTTTGAGTGTTGCTGAATCGACAGTCCTTCTGCACCATGAGTGTTTCGAGGTTCTTCTGGGCACGCGCAAGCTGAGGTTGTCCGAATGACGGTGATGATAGACCTCCCTCGATAAGCGTGAAGAACATCTCATCGGTCCAGATGATCATGCCTCGCTCCTCAGCCGTCAACAAGATCTGATCGACGAGAGTGAGTCGTGATCCGGAAGCAGGCTCGGCTGCAGGCGCTATCATAGCATTGTGGATGAACTGATAGATTTGGCTTTGGTCGAGGGGTAGTCCAATCAGCTGAATGTGCTCAAAGCGCTTACGGACCTGTTCCAGATCCGGGGTCGTTTGCGCTGAGTGGTCAGGGAAGTCAACGAGTTCATCTGATGCGACGAGAGAAGTGTGAACAATATGTGAAGGCTCTGGTGAAAGCCGTCGGGCGCTCGTGGTGTAGGCACGCCGTTGTTGGGACGCTCTTTGTAAGGCCTGCCATTGTTGAGCAGATTCTGACTTGGGAAGCTGGACTTTGGTGGCTAGAAGTTCATCAAGCTCCTCAGGGCTGTTGATCTTCTCACCGCGAGCTTGCTTGTTTTCTCGTAAACTCTTCTTTAGGACAGTCTGCCACAGACTCTCGAGGTCAAGCTCTGCTCGCCGGGATTCTGTCATACATTGGATGACCACTGTGGTGCCTGTTTGGGGAGCACCGAAACCAGAGAAGCGGCCACTATCATCTACCTTGGCAGCTTCATCGATGTTGTCGCTGTTGGAGGAAAAGTTGACGCAGACCCATCCTGTCGAGATACCATTGTCGCCACCAGGAATAATAGCAGTATTGGTGCCCATTAGCTTGGCCTTCTTGCGAAGTCGACGGAGTTTCGTCCTTAGTTCACCAGGTCCGATCAATCCATCAGCTCTAGCAGATATGTTATGGTTTTTTCGGAGCCATCGTACAAAGCGACCGGAGGAAATGTGAAGATGTCGTTCACTTCGAGCTGTCGCAAAAAGCATGATCAGATTGGGACCAAGAGCAGCCGGAGGATCAAGGTCACGCATGTCCAGCATAGAAATCTCGTCTAAGCCCATGTCCTCGAATATGTATTTCACCATTGGCTCCAGGACTTCTGGTGCACCCTCAGGTATCTTTGGCAATTGGACGGTATGTTGATTCTCGGGGTGTCGCGGGGGTTCAACTTCAAGGAACCAAGGAACATCTTCAGGTTCTTCGGCCTCTTCTGCGGTTTCGGGTTTTGAATTGAGAGCATCGCTAGGAGGAATTGGGCTTAAAGACTCTTTTTCAATTATCGTATCGTTCGTTTTCACATCCGAATAGAACCTTGTTGCTAGAGGAAGCCGTCGTGGAGTGGTCTGTGGCAAGCTGCGAAAAGAGCTTGTGGCTGGTCTTGATACAACGGCACGAACGATAGCGGATTGGCATTGACGGCAGCTCAATGCCGCAGCCGCAGGTCGAGTGAGCATCTTGAATTTGACCTCTCGATTGAGATGCAAGTCTAGAAAATCAGAGTCACTGAGCTAAAGAAGCGTAGAGTGTGAATTTAGTACAGTCCCGTTGTGAAGTGGAGAAGAATGGCTTACAGCTCTCGATCGGCCGAGGCGGGCTCCATAGAATAAAATCTGCACCCTGGAGAGTATACAGCAAACAGGACCTAGACAGAACCTCAACTTCAGGTCTGATCAGGGCCAAAATGGAATAGAAGCTCCGTTCTGGCCTCGAGAGCAATATTATTTATATAAAACTTTAACAATAATATTTCCAATAGTTCTTTAATGCTTTTCTATCGGAAGTCTAGTGCACCCACTTTCATCTCTACAGTCTTCTCGAATTTCAGGTGGGTCTAAAAAGAAGTCCCCTGCCGTTCTATTGCCGATTTGTTCCACACGTGACCTCTCTAGTGTTTCTCAGTTCACCGTCCAATCCGTTCGATGCTGAAAAATTTGGAGTGTAGACTCTAAGTATCTGCTTCACGCGACATCAGCAACAGGACAAGACTTGTCCATCAACAATTGCTGCGACACTCCTTCTTGCACTTGTCTTGTCTACGAGTCGAATTCATTAGCTCGTGCTATTTATTTCTTGCCTAATGTTATAATATCTCGTCAACTCAGCAGCCATTCTCTGTTGAGCTTCTCGCAGCTGGGCTATTTCGCCCCCTCATAACCACCGCTCTTCCGACAACTCTCATCAAATCACCACAATGTTCGTTCGACAAACGAGGAGGAGCCTTGCTCTTCACAGGACCTCTGGTCTCCGATCGATTGGACTTCCTTCAAGATCCTTACCATCACATATTACATCAACGAACCTGGGACGAAGATGTGTTGTTTCTCAGCCATACCAACCCCGCAAGCGCCGAGGCTCAGAATCCGGCCCTAGTCTCAACCATGGCAGAAGTCTTGCGACAGCTGTCGATGATTACAACTTTGGCCATAATCTGGGTGCTTTACACAACCAACTCGCTAGTTCTGGCCTACAGCCCTTCCAAGCTCCCCCGCTGTCCTACTCTGACCTCCGTTCCCTCGATCCGACGTCTCTGTTGACAATTCCAGAGCCAACAGCACCTCGACAATTCGGCAAAATCAACAACAAAGGTGTCCCTGGTGAGATCGAAGAGATGATCCCAGTCTTTGATGCTTGTGTTCGCGTGGGCAAACTTGACCGAGCATCTCTCGTTCTGAAGCGACTCAACTTGACTGGTTTGCTCCCTGGTGAAGAAATGATCATCTTGCACAACCAATACCTCCGCGCGTCCCTCGACCAAATTCGAACGAATCCCGACCGAAAGCAAGCCGAACGACTCCACAAGTGGTATGAGTTGCAAATAAGGAACCAGAATGTACCGCAAACCGCAGAGACAATCGCATGCATGCTCAAGGCCTCACTGATCTCGGAACGTGGAGCCCGCTTGGAACGACTCATCAAACGTTACATGAACATGGCTCCTGACGAGGCCGGTCTGCGAGTATTGAGCAGAGCCGATATTCTCAGTGACCAAGACCTGGGTGTTATCACTGAAATCTGCCCTACTTACAGGGTCGAGCCGGGATCTGAGGAAGACAGCTACGTTAGTCTGGCAAGCGAAGAGGAGGGACTTGAGCTGGAGGAGGACCTCGATGAGGAGATGGCGGCGTTCGCGAGTGAAGATTATCCCGAGGTTCGTCCTACACCCCAACGAGGAGAGGGTTTGAACTCTTTACGACGAAATCTAAACCTCATGGCCGAACTCCAAAATGTCGATATTTCCAAGCTGGATCCTCTTGAGCAGCGCGAATTCCAAATACGTCTAGAAAAGGACTCCATCGATACCGCTATTGACAAATGGCGAAACTCAAAGAAGAAGATGGATAAGCTGGGTATCAACACAGCTCTGAATGCCAAGGCGGAGGATAAGACTCTTGCTGATTGCATGCACCGCTGGCTTCAAGCTATGGAGGTTCGACTAAAAGAGGAGATCATCAAAGTTGAGGAATCTGAAGAGAAGGAAATTAAGTCTGAAGAGGATCTCGAGCGCTGTATTTACGGTCCTATCCTGCGAATGGCAGACCCTACTCGACTGGCTGCAGTGACTATTCTCACTTTGCTCAACGTCAGTGCATTGCAGGGCGTTGACAAGGGTGTGGTCATCCAACGCCTCCTCAACGACGTTTCACGAGTAGCCCAGGATGACATTCAGACCCAGTTCAAGGAAAAGGCCGCAAAGGAGCGTCGCCGGCTTCGCAAGGTCCAGTTCCTAGCACAGGAAAAAGACGCTCAAGCAGCTAAGTCGAAAAAGCCGGCAAAGGTAACCGAGCCGATAGAGGCAAAGGATTCGACCGAAACGAATGCTTCTACAGAGTTGAACGAGTCGACGGAGGTTGATGCGTCTGCCGAGACGAATGCGCCGGCTCGGCAAACGATTATCACTGATGCCTATCAGCCAACAGAAGCGAAAGATCCTGTGCTATCATCCTGGTCTGTCCAAGTGAGGGCCCGCGTTGGATCGATTCTCTTGAAATCTCTCATCGAGACCGCCAAGATTAATGTTGTGAAGGAACACCCTATCTCAAGGGAACGAATCAGCCAACTCCAACCTGCCTTTTCTCATATGCAGGCTCCCAAGAAGGGAAAGAAGGTCGGAATGTTAACCATCAACCCAGAGCTTGTCGATCGTTTGAAGCGGGAACCCTTGGGCGATTTCCTTGCTAAGCACCTCCCCATGATTGCCGAACCTCGACCATGGACACGTATCAATGAAGGTGGCTTCTTAGTTAGCAGATCATCCTTGATTCGTGTCAAGTCTGGAGACGTTGAGCAAAAGCTTTACGCCAATGCGGCTATCAAACGTGGCGACATGGACCAAGTCTTCAAGGGCTTGGATGTGCTGGGGAAGACGCCGTGGAGGGTCAACAACTCGGTTCTTGACGTGATGGTCGAGGCTTGGAACAGTGGTGATGCCATTGCCAACATGCCAGAGCTCACACCCGACCTTCAAATACCACCAGAGCCCACAAACTCGGACCCTCTCCTTCGCCGGGCTTGGATTCGAAGCGTCAAGCAGGTCGAGAACGAGCGTGGGGCTCTTCATTCACAACGATGCTACATGAACTTGCAACTAGAGATTGCCCGCGCGTTCCGCAAGCAAGTCATTTACTTCCCTCACAACATGGACTATCGCGGCCGTGCCTATCCCATCCCGACATACTTGAACCATATGGGAGCTGATCACACACGTGCTCTCCTGAAATTCGCCGAGGGGAAGAGACTTGGTGAGCAAGGACTCCGATGGCTCAAGATCCACCTTGCCAATGTGTACGGCTTCGACAAGGCCTCATTCGACGAGAGAGAGGCATTCGCCACCGAAAACCTTGCCAATATTAAGGAGAGTGTGGAGAACCCGCTGAATGGTAGTCGATGGTGGTTGAAGGCTGAAGATCCTTGGCAATGCCTGGCTACTTGTTTCGAGTTGAAGGCTGCCTATGATCTCCCTGACCCCACCGATTTCGTCTCCAATCTGCCAGTGCATCAAGATGGTACCTGCAACGGCCTCCAGCATTACGCAGCCCTTGGTGGTGATACCTGGGGTGCTCAACAGGTCAACCTCATGCCTGGCAGCCGACCTGCCGATGTATACTCGGCTGTCGCCAACCTCGTCAAGGAGTCGATTGAGAAAGACGCCAACGCAGGTAGTCAGCTTGGGAAGAACTGTCTGGGTAAGATCACCAGAAAGGTAGTGAAGCAAACTGTCATGACCAACGTCTATGGTGTCACATTTGCCGGTGCCAAGCAACAAGTTTGCAAACAGTTGGATGCCCTCTATCCAGAGATGTTCAAAGAGACTGGCATCCCTAATCTTGTGACCGCCACGTATATCGCGCAGCATATCTTCAATGCTCTGGGAACCATGTTCCGAGGTGCTCACGATATTCAGTACTGGCTTGGTGAGATTGGCGCGCGTGTCTGCAAAGCCCTTACACCAGCGCAGCTCGATCAGCTACAGGAAGAGAAAGACAACCAGCCTGCTGTGAAGAAGACTGCGGCGGGCAAGAGCAAGGACTTGGACGAGTTGACCTCACAGTTTCGATCTACAGTGGTGTGGACTACACCCTTGAGAATGCCCGTTGTGCAGCCTTACCGAAAGTCTATCACCAGAGAGATCCGCACTTGTCTGCAGTCTATCAGTTATCCTACGCAGGGTCAGACGGAGCCCGTGGATCGCAGAAAGCAGCTTCAGGGATTCCCTCCTAATTTCATCCATTCACTGGATGCCAGCCACATGCTTCTCTCAGCACTCAAGTGTGACGAGCTCGGCTTGAAGTTCGCTGCCGTGCACGATTCTTTCTGGACCCATGCCGCTGATGTGGACATTCTGAGCGAAGTTTTGCGCGACGCTTTTATCCGAATCCACGAGGAGGACGTCGTCGGTCGATTGGCGACCGAGTTTGAGGCTCGATACAGGGGCTCGTTATATCTAGCCAACATTCCTAGTACGAGCCCTGCCGCCATGAAGATTAAGGAATTCCGCAAGTCGAGCAAGCTCTCCCACAGTGAAGAAGTGTTGCTAGAGCACAAGCGCAACACTCTCCTCCGGTCAGGCAACCCCTGGGACATTGAGGCAGCAAAGAAGATTATCACGCCTGCCTCCATCGTTGAGGAGATGTCAGCCTCGCAGGAGGAGGACCCCGAGATCAAGAAGGAGACCGAGGACATTGGCGGCCTCGGACACATTCCTGAGTCGGAAAGCAACCTCTCGTCGGCAGTTGAGGAGGCTGTAAAGAATATGGAGCCTGCGGACGACACGATTGCTGAGAGGAGCAGCAAGCTTCTTGAGCGTCTCAAGCATACCAGTTTCGAGTACAAAGTTATTCAGCCTAAGAAGGAAGTCAAGCAAAACTGGAAGAGGATCACGTATTTCTGGCGGCCGCTGACCTTCCCGGATCTTCCTAAAAAGGTATGTCGAGAGCCCAAAAGGTCACTGCAATTCAACATATACTAACATAGTTCCCAGGGTGATTTTGACGTAAAGCGGCTGCGAGAAAGCCAGTATTTCTTCTCCTGACTTACGGACCTCCTAAAGTCATTATTATAATGTATCACTATGATGAAGACAGACATGAGAAGGAGAAATGATTTGGGCGTTGCACATTTGGCGTTTAGAGATGGGGGATTTTTTATTCATGATAGCGAAGAATCAAAAAAGCATTCGGGTAGAGGGAGTGTGTGGCGGCTGTTGGCTGCACTTTGTATACCATAGGAGGAGGATGTAGAATATGTACTGTACATTAGTGTTGGGAGGTGAAAAGAGGTCAGATAGACTTGACGTCTAAACAAATAAACAACACCAAGATGTTCAAACATTTATGAGTTTCTTGAAAGTGCCATTGGCATTGGTCTATCACATTTTTTGTTCTTCCACACTACTTGCATCGTAACTTGGTGTTTATCGCACAACAGCATCCTTGAGGCTAGGGACAGTGCAGACACCACCACTCTCAGTAACAAGACGTCCACGACCAGTCTTTCCAAGCTGCTCAACAACGCCCGCATCGAAAGCAACCTCAAGACCATCAGTGGTAGTGAAACCAGGCTGGAAAGTCTCCCAGATCTTCTTCTTGGGGTTGAGAACACCCTCGGGGCTACCCTCCCAACCCTCGAACCAAACACGGTCGCCGGCCTTGGCACCCTCAGGAGGAGTGACGAGCTCAACGGGGCCCTTGTGGTCGTCGACCTCGCCCTCTTTGATCTTGGGGGACGCGGCGAGGACCATGGCGCAGGACTTAATGCCGCGCATCTTGACGGGCTTGAGGTTGCAGACCACGACGACCTTGCGGCCCTGCATGGACTCGAGAGGGACGAGGCCGTTGAGACCGGAGCAGACGGTGCGGCAGATTTGACCCTCGTACTCGACGTAGTCCTCGTTGCCGGGCTTGTCACCGACAGCGATGGTGGAGACGTAGAGCGAGTCGGCGTCGGGGTGGTTGATGGCCTTGAGAATGTGACCAACTCGGAGATCAATGAGAGCAGGGGAGAGAGGAGCAGCAGGGGCGGGGGCGGCCTTTTGCTTGGGAGCCTTCTCCTTCTTCTCCTTCTTGGGCTTATCGGTAGCAATCTTCTCCTTGGCCGTCTCAACAACCTCCTTGACCTTCTCCTTGGTACGATCAACAAGTGAAGCCTCACCACCAGTGGCAGCGGCAGCAGCAGCTTCCTTCTTCTTCTTCTCCTTCTCAGCCTTGGCGTCAACGGGAGGCTTCACATAGAGAACGTTATCACGATCAACCTGGACCTTGTTCTCATCCTTGACATCAAGACCGAACAGGGGAGAGTTCTGGACAAAGTCGACATGGCGGACGATATGGGGATGGCCCTTCTCGCCGGTTCGCTCCTCGGGAGTCCACTTGGCGACGATGGGCGCGAGGGTCTCGTAGATGGCGACGTCGGCCTTGGAGGGCTTGCTGCCGAGGAGGGTGGAGCGGCTGGAGAGGTGGTTGTTGAGGGTCTCGAGGATGGTGGACTTGTCCTCGGGGGACTTGAGACGCTCAGAGGTGGTGAGCCATTGCTGGATCTCAGCCTCTTCGGTGGGAGAGTAAGTCTGGGAGGCGAAGGATGCCATTCTGAAGGATATCAACGGTGAGAGGCTTCGAGGTGCCTGGCGGAGAAGTCGAAGGGCGAACAGATTGGCTGTGATGAGAGATGAAGCTTCGTTATAGCTTCACTCGGGGATTGATGTTAAGAGTGTCTTGATATTTTCTCTTGGTGGGGGTGGAGGGGTAATTCTGGTCTGTTACTGTACCAATTGAATTGAGGCGTTGATGTGGCGTTAGCAGAAGAATGTGGCGGTCTTTTTTTGCAACGCGCTAACTCGTGATATCGCCCCTTTCTCGCGTTTGCTCCTTTACGCGATACGCCCTTTGTCTCTTGTATTGTCAAAGCTGAAGACTCGGCGACGACATTGTCTCTGAGAAACGACACAATTAATTAGCTTAAACATTGTACATCAATTGTTTTGGTTTTTTGCTCTGATTCAGTGTGAATACTCGACCTTCTTTTTAGGCTCCTTTTGTACTTCCCCTGAGAGGTTTCTCCCTTTTCTTTTTTTCACGCCTTGATTTGGGGCGAGTCAACTACATCATCCTGCTCACTAGCGGATCGGATCGCCGAAACCGCCAAACAAAACATTGAGCTCGACTCGGCCCCTGACGCTCTTTTCTCTCTCTATATTCTTGTTTACTCATTCTTTTACACATCATTATAATATCATTTCAACATGGCGGCACCCAAGTCGCCGAGCACCTCTAGCTCAGCACGTTCTAACTCACGGCTGCCCACAAGTGTTCCGAGTTCACCGCCCTCGGAACAACAGGATGATGATCTTGAAGGTGCCGATGATGCGCTTATCAAGGAAGAACAAGAGGCGCGTCTAGAGAATGAGAGAAACGAGGAGAAGCGACGACAGGCGATGCTCAAGAGGAAGAAAAAGAAGAAGGCAGAGACAAAGTCTGAGCGTGAAGCCAAGGCTAGAGAACTTGATGACTTACTCGCAAAGTCCGCTGCTTTCTCTGATATCCTTACCAAAAAGACTCAGGTGTTGGGCCGAGTCGGTAGCAGTCTTGATGGCAAGACCCTGGGTGAGCATAGCTTGGAGATGGCTCAGCAGCCCAAGTGTATGATCAATGGTACTATGAGAGACTACCAGCTCGAGGGTCTCACGTGGATGTATGAGATTTGTTCTCAGGGCATGTCTGGCATTTTGGCTGATGAGATGGGTCTTGGTAAGCTTTACTTTCACTTTAGGAGTATCTCATGAGTACTGACTTATTCCAGGCAAAACTGTTCAAACCATCGCCTTGATTGCGCTGCTCCGTGAGCAGGAGAATTATCTCGGCCCTCATTTGATCGTCGCTCCTTTGAGTACTCTCTCAAACTGGGAGGATGAGTTTCACAAATGGACGCCTTCTATCCCTATCATCATGTATCATGGCAACAAAGATGACCGTGAGAAGATCTTCAGGACCCAGATGCTGAAGCATCTCAAGGCTGGCCGTCCCACCACGAAATTCCCCGTGGTATGTACGTCTTACGAAATGGTTCTCAGAGATCAGCACAATCTATCCAAAATCAACTGGGAGTTCATCATCATCGTAAGTCTCATTGCCTCATTCTCACCTGCACCAGGTTAACATGATGCTTAGGATGAAGGTCATCGCATGAAAAATGCAGACGCCAAACTGTTCCAGCAGCTTCGTCAGTTCTCATCTGCAACTCGTCTGCTCATTACTGGAACACCTCTTCAAAACAACCTGAAAGAGCTGTGGTCGCTTCTCCACTTCCTGTTGCCCAACATTTTCACAGACTGGGAGGCTTTTGAGTCGTGGTTTGACTTCTCTGATCTCGAAGATGAGCAGGGCACAGAGGAGTTCATCGCTGATCAGAAGAAGCAAGAGCTTGTAAAGAAGATCCATCTCATTCTTCAGCCTATGCTTCTGAGGCGTATCAAGCAGGATGTAGCTGCCTACCTCCCGAAGAAGAGAGAATACGTGCTCTTCGCGCCCATGACAAAGGATCAAACAGATCTTTACAACGTGCTTACCAACAAAAAGGTCGATACCCGACAGTATCTGGAGGACAAGGTGTATGCAAAGATTCACGGCAACGATTCGACTGAAGCAAGCACCAAATCATCCCGATCAAGCAGCATCGCAGCACCAAACACCATGACACTCCCTGTTCGTGAATCCCCGCGTAAGAGGCAGGCCGAACCAGAGGAGCAGCCAGCACCCAATGCGTTTTCGGTCATGATGGCTAAGCGCGGTCGCGGCAGACCACGCAAACACCCAAAGCCTGAAGAAGCAGCTGCGAAACCCAAATCTGGAGGTAAACGAAAGGGTGCTCCCGCTTCTTTGGAACCCGAACCAAAAAGCGCAAAGTCAACTCGCCAGTCGACACCAGTGAGCACTCGTGGACGACCGAGAAAGACAAGAACCTACAAAGATGCTGGTTCAGATGAGGAGAAGATGTCCGATGATGAGTTCGAAGCAAAGTTGGCCAAGGAGATGGTCTCTGACGATGAGGACTTGAGTGATCAAGTGTCGATGACTCCTGAGGAGCGCGAACGGGCCAAGGCATTTGAGCTTGCCAGTACGTTTACCCTTTTATCTTTGAAGCATATACTAACATGATACAGAAAAGCAAATCTCTCAAAAGAAGCTGGGTAACCCCCTGGCACAGCTGCGACTTGTCTGCAACTCACCTCACAATTTCTATAATCCTTGGATCGCATCCACAGACCTACCAGTCGATGACTCTATAGTAACTGCTTCCGGCAAGATGCTTCTCCTGGATCGTCTATTACCTCGTTTATTCCAGGACGACCACAAGGTCCTCATCTTCTCCCAGTTCACAACACAGCTTGACATCCTGGAAGACTACTGCCGTGAACTCCGCGGCTGGAAAGTCTGCCGCATCGACGGCTCTGTCTCACAGGAGAGTCGACGTACTCAAATCGCTGATTTCAACAGCGATCCCGAGTACAAGATCTTTTTGCTCTCGACTCGTGCAGGCGGTCAGGGCATCAACCTTGCATCAGCTGACACAGTCATTCTATTTGACTCGGACTTCAACCCACAACAAGATCTGCAAGCTCAAGACCGCTGCCACCGTATCGGCCAAACCCGTCCCGTTGTCGTGTTTCGACTTGCTACAAAAGATACAGTTGAGGAAAGGCTTCTCAACTCCGCCGACGCCAAGCGCCGACTTGAGAAACTCGTCATCAAGAAGGGTAACTTCAAGTCAATGGGTCAAAAGATGGATCTCCACGAAGACATCGACCCCGAATCGCTTCGCGCTTTGCTTCTAAAGGATGGTCAAGTGTACAAGGCCTCAGGTGGTGAAGAAGTCCTCAGCGACGCTGATCTCGACGTTCTCTGCGACAGGAGCGAAGCAGCTTATGAGAAGGCTGCTAGCGGACAAGGCGACGCCGATGCTTTCCGCGTTGTTGAGACTGGTGCTGATTCTATCAAGATGGCGCGAAAGGATTAAGTGTTATACAGATGTACTATGATTTGCTAACCATGTTTGTTGTTTGGGACCATTACTGGAAGGATTATATCTGTATGTTATTCTAGCTGTGGATTTGCTAAAGCGTGTTACGGTCATCAGTTTGTATGGAGTTTAGGTACTACTTGTACAAACAAGATATCAGTTGGCAGAGATCCAACTGAAAATAAGATACTCGATTATACTTTTAGCATGATGCTTGGACAAATGATTAACCGTGACTATTCTCTACATACTTCTTGATAGTCAAACCACAGATTTTGAAGGCCCCTGTTACGCTATCGTGTATATATTGTTTGAGCTCAATAGATTAGAGCGCAGTATCAACAGAATGGACTCGAGACTGTTCCGTATCGAAAGGGAGCAGAAGAAGCAGAATCAGAGACGAGAAGAGGCAGAACGTATTATCAAAAGGGAACAGGAGAGTCAGGGTAGGCTGGAGAGGGAGGAGAGGCGGAAAGACAAGATTGGAGGAAGCGACCGAAAGGGGCACATCTCACAATCGTACAAACCAGGTTCCGCATAGCTTACCACTAGCGATCTTGCGTTCAGGTCCTTTTCACAGATCATTCAAGAAGTTTCAGTCTCAGAAAAAGGAATATCATCTCATCATACGCTATAAGAGGTATCTGATAACAAAAACACCCAACGCCTATCCCCCAACCTGCCAGTGATGCTAATGTTGAATCCAGAAGGGTTAATTAATCTCTTCCACGAATCCAATCTGCCTCCTGGCATCTGCTCCCCCTCCAGGTCCAGAAGCAAGTCTCTTTGCCAATCTCTCCTGTGTCTCGACCAATTTTTTCTGTGCCTCGAGTCTCCTCTTGACTCTTTCGTCTGCACCTCGTTCGATGCGTTCCAACTCTTCACGCTCACTGATGCGTAGACTACTAAGTGCTTGCGCATTACCGGCTCGTTCAGAGTTCAATTTGGATTCCCACTCTATCATCTTCTGCTGTCTGGTCTCTTCGGCTAGGAGTTCAGCTGCAGCGACTTGTTGGATACGCTCGAGACTGGACTGCGTAACCTTGCTCTGCTCCAGCTGTCGTCTCTTGACAGCTGCGTAGAAGAGCGATTCTTCAAGATCAGCCTTTTGTCGTGTTGCATTGATGTCCTCGTTGTGGAGTCTGCGACGGCGGGCATCTTCTATTTCTGCCTTGTGATTCCAGATCTCTCTCTCCACGCTGGCCACTTCTTTCGCTCGTGCGAGCGCAATGGCATGGTCTTCAGTCTCGAGTGCCAGTCGTCGTAGCCGGGCTTTTCTTTCGCGTTCTTGGACTACCATATCATTAGGTAGACCGACTGCATCATCGGGCTGGTCTCCAGAGTTTGCGTAGTATACATCCACTGCTCGGTTCGCTCGAAGCAGGCTGAGAAGCTGGTCTCGAGTATCCGATTCGGGCATCAACTTGCTAACGTACATTGTCGGAGAATATGTAAACTCGCCATCAGTGTAATGATTGAACGGTTTGTTGATCTCCTTCCACATAGCCACTTTCAAGAAGCTGCGAGTAGTAGCAATAGGATCTGTAGAGTCGAAGCAAAGAAGAAGCAGAGACTTCCCATGCGACTGCAAGGTCAGGTCTGAGCCAGCGTCAATCAAGAAAGTCATCACCTTCTGCATAAGCTTCTCTGCATCTGCAGTCATTTTACCAGACCCTGCTCCATGGCGACAGACCTCGCCCAGAGCGGATCTTCCATCGTGTAATGGACTGGGGAAGTCAGGGTGGTGGCCATGTTCCACTAGAACTGATACTGCTGCAAAGTTGAGTTCTCTGGCGGAGTTGTGGAGTGATCCATCATCTTTCGATTGATCAAATGCCAGTAAGTTACCCATCATGCGAGTCGACAGCTCACCACCAATATCGGTGGCCATCGCAAGAGGAGTTCTGCCCATGGCATCGGTAATATCGGCGTTCGCTCCTTCAAGAAGTAGTTCTTTAACTATATCTGGTCTGTGAGCTTGGATAGCGATCATAAGAGGGGTGGTTCGGCTGATTGTTGTCTCGAAGTTGACGTTCGCTATGAATGTTAGAGATGAGTCTACGATGAGCAAACGATTAAAGACTTACCACCACGCTCGATCAGCATCTTAATCAATGCAGAGCTGACCTTCTTTTGTGGCTGAGCGATTGCCCACGCAAGCACCGTCACCTCTTCAGGCTCCCCCACGCTGTCGTGGATACGATGTGTTGTTGTCTGATCGTGATAGAAACCAGCATCCAACAACGTCTGCAACAGCTCTGTCGACCTAGGATACTGCGAAATCGCCTTGATAAGGATCGGATCTGACCCAGCACTGCGTGTCATGACGTCTAGTCCAACCTCTCCATCGCGATATCCTGTGAAGAGCTCAAACAGCTTCAGTACCTCATCGGGTGACCTTGTTGTATCAAACACACGCTCAAAAGCAAGCGTGAGAGTTTGTGGTGATGGCTTGCAAGCAAGCAGCCTTTCTGTCCAATGGGCATTACCCTTTGATGCCGCACAAATCAGAGGTTCTCCATTCTCAAAGTCAATATCAACTCCATGAGCGACAAACAAATCAACAAATTCATCAGCCAATGACTCCGTCTCATCTGTGCTATTCTTCATCACCTGCACCAAAGCACTGCTGACCGCCACTCCCTTAGCCCCTTTCGCCAGAAGCATTTTTGCAACCTCCAGACCGTTCGGGGAGAACCATGTGCTGAACTGTGTCTCAGAGAATCCGTTTTCGAAAACCTTGAGTATCTCGTCCTCGTCGATCTTACTACCCAGGAGAAGATCTAGTACCGAAACCTTCACACCTTGCACAGCTTGGGTAAGGGCAAAGCAACCGTTCGTGAACGGCGATGCCCCAGAGTCAAGCAAGACCTGAATAAGTCGTTCATCTGGTTGATCTTCACCAACTGCCTTACTCAATGCGATGTGAACTTCATCCACAGCTGGCATGCCTGCTTTCATCAGATCTTGGACTATATGCAGCCTGGTATCTTGGTTAAGCTTCCAGCTTGCCTTCATGGCCCTTACCAAAGTTGGAGGCGATGCCTTTTTCTACAAACACGTTAGCGACAGCGTCTCCAAACGACTTATCAGACTTACCTGATTGCCACCCTCGTGCCACAATCCCAACAGCAACTCGAGACTACCGACAAACGCACTTCGGGTTGCCGCCACAACTGCCTCGCCGTTACTGTAGTTGGGATCTGCGCCCGCCGCCAGCAAAATACGCAACACTTCATGACCCTCTTCACCATACTTTGCAGCTGAAACGAGCTGGATGTCGACAACCTCTCCAGAAACACCCCTCTTAAGGAGGCGCTGAAAGACCATTGCCCTTTTGTTCAAATCCCTAACCTCAGTTGCAGCTTGGAATCCACGCTCCAACGTCAACTTCTGGGTATCGGCATTGGACTTGAGAAGCACATCAAGAACTTCAACAGAACCACCACGGCATGCCTCGATGATAGCTTGACCTCCGTTGGTGGAAATACTGGCACCGTGAGCAATAAGAACATCTCCAAGTTCCAGATCACCATCCCTCGCGGCAACAAGCAGAGCGTTAGAGGCTGCTTGAGATGAAACGCCAGATTTTGCCAGACGATTGCAGATATTAAGACGAACCGTCCAGTCGGCAATCTTCATCGCTTGGTCCAAGCAAGAATCTCTGGTCTCGTCCGAATGCCTGAGTTGTCCTAGAAGAAGATCCAAGACTTCGGCAGACTCTTTGGTAACAGCGAGTGCAAGGGCTTCTCCATCGGACGCATCAGCATAAGTGGCTAGAACGCAGATCAAAGCGACGTCTGTGGTGAAATGGCTAATAGCATGGATCAATGCCCTGTTGACTTCACGAGGGGAGGCTCCAGATTCAACTAAACTCTTAGTGAAGGTCAAGCGGGTCATAGGATCCGAGATCTTTAGGGCTTGCGGAAGAGCGAATGCTAGTGATGCCGCTGTCGGTGGTCTCTCACTACCGAACAGGGTATCAACTATCGTATCCTTCGCTTCTTTGACCGCACTGCATAATGCCCTTGCCTGGAAAGCGTTTACATCGGCGCCGCGGTCCAAAAGTTTCTGCAGTGTTTTGAAAGAGGCATTGCCAGATGTGTCCTCGATCAGAGTCTGGACTTCATGCACAAGCATTGCATCCAGGTTTATCTTCTTGGGTGATCTGGTCAAGATAACATCAAGCTTCCACGCTTTGTTGTCGCTCGAGGGAATTTTCGCTAGTCCTTCGAGACAAACAGATATGGTGTCATGGTTGTGTTTGCCCAAGGTCAGAATTAGATCAATAACCTTGGGGTCGGGGGTTTGGGCGGCTTTCTGCAGAATTTGGCCGTTGAGGCTGTTGATGTCTGGTCGTCCTTGTTCAAGAATAAGTCGAAGGAGAGACATGTCGACAGGTGTTTCCGATATATTCGCAAGGAGAGCTTCTGCAACCTGTTGCCCAGCGACACTCGCCCTTGCATTAAACAGCATTGACATCATCTCGTACCTGATTTGGTGGTTATCGATACTCATCACATTGTTGACATGTGCAGCTGCTGTCTGGGGAGAGGCGTTCTGCATCAGTTTGGTGAGCAACCCGAGATCCATCTGATTTATGATCTGGGTAAGTCCAGCGCCATCGTCATAGTTAATGTCCGCATTATACTTGAGTAAAAGATTGATCAGAGCGTCGTCTCTCTGAGAGGGATCTTCACTGATTGCATCTTGAAGAGCCTTGTGCAAAGCTGGGCCGGTTAAAGCTCCCCTTAGGAACATCTCCACCATACGATATCGATCCGACGGGGGAAGGCTCTTAACTAGAGGAAATATTGCAGTAAGTGTTTCGTTTGAAGGTCTCGCAAAAAGGATTTTGGCTGCCATGTCTGCATTTCCGGCCAAGATTGCTATACGTAGGGCCTCTCCGTTCTGGTAATCAGGCGATGCGACAGCGTGACGGTTACTAATCCGTGGCTTTACCTGCCCGTTTTGCTTTCCGCCGGGTGGCTCGCGAAAGTGAGGGTTGAGTAGAAGTTCTACAGAATGAACGTCGCCGGCTTTGGCGGCTAGAATGAGACAATCGTTCAGAACGTCGCCATTTGCTCCTCGCCTGAGGAGCGAGTATAGCAAATTTTGTCGAGTCCCAGAATCTGCATGCTCGGGAATCAGAGGGACACAACTTGATGCCAATGCAGGATCAATCTTGGACGATCCGTTGAGAAGAGAGCCCACGAGGCTGGTTTGGCCCTTTGAAATGGCGGATTTCAAAGCAGAAGCGTCGTTGTGCTCGATTGAAGCTCCATAGCGCGCCAAAAGGTCAGCCAGCTCAAAGAACTGTGTTTCGCACGCCACTTCAAGTGATCTTTCCAGTATATGACCCTGGGCACCGCAGCAAAGTAGGAGCTCGGCAAAGTCAAGTTTCGACCGTGGTTCCAATTCTGCGTTGTTCATGAGCTGCTCGAAAGCCTCACCAAGGCCGGGACTTTGAGGCGGCTTGTTTCCTGTGGCAATTGCCATCGCAATGTCCCTTCTCTGGTCGTTGATAGCGATCTTGAGAGCCTCAGCATTGTTGTAGTTCCCGTCTGCTGTGGAACGACTCAAATGCAAAACAGTGTCGAAACATTGTGCTCTTGTGGCGTCGGTAAGCGCCTGCGATGTGCATATTTCTTCTGGCCGTCCATCAGATCTTAGGATAAGTGATGTGATCTCTGATAATGCTGGAACAGAGCACGCCTTGCGGAATTCGTCCTGCCCTTCCGCAGTGTTCGATGCATTTGCTCCATACCTCAATAGGACCTCCACGATTCGTGCGTTTCTCGTCCTTACCGCAGCTGGAAGACAAATATCGAGGGTCAATGGGTCAGCATGCGGTATAAGCACATGTACCATGTCTAGCTGGTCCCGTTCGATCGCGGACTTGAGAAGGCGAGTTCGGTCAAGACCATGTTCGACGCTTTTTCTTCTATTTAATAATCCCTGCTTCTGAGTCTGCATACCACCTAGGTCGACACCGGCTGCAGCCAATTTCGCAATCAAAGATTCGGCTACGCCGGGCGAGCCTGAACTGTCGACCCAAGAATTCAAGACGTTTAGTATCTCTTTGGTATCCCAATGCTTTCCCTTTTTCAGGTTACTCGATGAGAAGGCTCGCGACAAACCACTCTTAGGTCGTAGTTGTGCGACTTCAGCGGACCGCCTCTGTAGCAGGCCGTCAGCGACTTCATCATCGCCGTGCGTTCGGAAAGACGTTGGGTGAGGTGGTCGCGTGAGGGGAGTAGGGGCATTGGGTGGTAGTGAGAAACCCCATTGCTGTGATAATTGGATAATGCGCCTCTGTCGAGCGTTCACCGTTGAGGAATTCATTTTAAGATGCGGCTATCATTTGAGTTGGTGAGTAGACGAGTTAATGGTGATATAAGCTGTTGGAAGACGGTTGAGGCTCGATTTGAAAGCTGTAAATCCGACGGTGTAGTACTGGGTATCAAATAATGAATGTGTGTTTGTTGTAGCAATAGCTGATGGCAGTTGAAAGAATGCAAAATGAGACGGATGGATGATGCGTGGTTGAGAAGAAGTCAGCCCCTCATAAGGCTGCGATGATATTGTTATTGTACAATTGAGGAAACAAAACACGGCCCTGTGCTTCCTGGCGTGGCCGAGTGTGCAGTGGTCTCGCCTTTTGTCTCCAGGTGAGGTCCAGTTGGAGGCGGTTCTTAGTGTTACAGAATATGCCTGAAGCCGGGGGTGGGAGCCTGAAGGCTCGAGGCTGTGATACCCCACTGTGTATGCACTAAGCCACAGCCGCAACACCCCACACGTCTGGGTGTCACATCGTGTAATTCACTGGACATGAGAGCCTCCAATGAAACCTGATATCTTGGTTGTAGTCTTGATTTCAAGGCTCAATTGCATTATAAACCTGTTCTACTGATATATAGGCTCAAGAAAGCAACCGCATCAAGTTCGGCAGTGTAGAATGTCTCATGTTGTACGTAAATTACACTTCGTTCTCGGCCTGTTGTCGTATGAGTGGATGCCCTGTCGTTGAGGTAAACGCCCTAAAACATGCACTCTAATTGAGGTGACGTATAGCGGCCCAAGGTCTAATGATAATCACTGACCCTAGCATTGGACGAAACAATGGTCGCAAATCACTAATTCAACTGCAATATCTTTCCAATTACCTCAATGAACATCCCAATACATTGGCCGGCCTCATTAAGAATCCTCCAACGCACACATACAGGGACACTCCCTGTACGAGCTTGCGAAGCTCTTCTCATGCCAAGCCGCCTGCACTGCCACGATCCTCTCTAGCCTCTGTCATGACATCTGCTCCAACTGCCACTGACACATGAAACCAGCGCCCCGGCCCCTGGCTGAAAAACTCTCGGGGCGATCACTAGGCTATAAACAGGCCAGTTCGGGCGACGCCTAAGAATAAACCCGTCGGGAGGTTGGACCGACGCCTCCGTCTAAGGGGAGCTGGCCACGCGTATGCTGGCGTAGCCTCAACCTAATTGAGACTTTCTTTCGAGACTAATGTGAGAACTTCTGTAGACGAGCTGCGAATGGGCTGATGTTTCAAGAATCCTTCTCGTGGTTCGTGTAGCTTAGAATTAACGTTAGAAGTTTTGTAGTTGACGAGGACTAAGCCCTCTGGGGGGTAGCATTTCGAACATTCTTTTACAACTCATGGAACATCAAATTACAGTACTTCCCCTCTTCCTTATCATCAATTCGTCATCGTGTTATTTTCCAATTGACTCAGTCGGTGTCACCGTATATTAACTTGAGGGAGGCGTAACTGTAATTATGCTTACTCAATCGTTTACCCTAAATCCAAATGCTTGAATTAACAGTCAAGATCCTCCATTCAAAACTGGTCTGCAGAAGTCTGTAGATGACATGAAAGGCATCGCATGTATTAACCCATTGAGAACTAGCATAACGATCTGATCAACAATCGAGATGCAAGTCTCGTTCAGAACTGACCTGGTCCCTGAAGTTCCCATAAACTAAGTTCGCAACAGCCTTGAAACAGGCAATGCGCAAGCTTAACTTGAGCAAAGCCACACTCGGCATTTGCTTTGGAGTAGTAGCCAATCGACATACTTCGAATTCATGATATCATAAAGTTTTCATTTCGGTAGCCATTCAAGAGGGCTGTCTAAATCATGACGACCCAGTCCAAGTTGGCTGAGACATCATGAGATTCATCCGATCAAACTGGTGTATGTTAGCTATACGAGAGCGGGTAAGGATACAAGAGAACATCCTCGGGCTTCTAGGCGTAAACTATCCGCGTGTCTGGTGCTATGGCACAGACTAGCTTTTAGATGTAGTGTCCGTCGTGAGCCCAGGAATACCATCAAAGGTCATGCAGTAACACTCTAGCAGATGTTGTCACAATTGACTCCTTAGGCTGACTATCACTTATCATTTCCCCTACGGACACGCATAGATAGGAATTTAAAGTCCGTTTCAGGCCCCAGACTGACTAAACATGATGATCTTCAATGTCCAGACCTGGGCTATAGGGTAGTGTACTTGTGTAAGTGATGTGGGTAAGAGCTTAGCCGTCCACCAGCACAGCTCAGTATAAATCCATATATTGGACGAGATTGAACATACACGGACAAACCTATGAGTATTAGGTCTTATATCAATCTAGTAGCATAGATGATACCGATGGTGTGCTTGTATATTTAAATATTGTATGCAAATATGATAGTATAAAGGACTCTCCATGCTTAAGCCAGTGTCGTCTGCTTTGTAGAAGAGTAACTGTAAGCAATAGAACAGCCAGCCTGACCAGTCACTCAGCCGAGTAAGCACTTTATATAATAGCATATAGGCCTTGTGATATAATTCAAGATGTTTATATCAACTCTCTTCTCTTCTATCTATATCCGAAACCGCAATCATGACGTGCAATCACCTCAGTATTATTACCCCGCCATCATGGGCCCGGTCCCCAATCCCCGCCATAGCTCCGAACCACTCCTCCATCAAAAACCGCCCTCTTCCGACCCGACACATTAATAATCCTCAGTCCCGACACTCACCCTCATGGCTCAACCTCTACGTCGCTCCCTGCTCAGAACCAGCACTATATCAAAACAACTCACACCCTCAATTCCAATCCAGCGAATCTCCAGAATAACCTCACACTTCTCCACAGCAACAATGGCGCCTGTACCTCCCAAGATGAAGGCCGTTCAGATTAACAAGAACGGCGGCACTGAAGTCCTTGAGTTCAACGACGTTGCTGTTCCCAAAGCTGGTGAGGGTCAGATCCTTGTCAAGAATCAGATTGCGGGCTTGAACTATATCGATACGTACTTCCGAAGTGGTCTCTACAAGGCGCCACAGTTCCCTCTTACGCTCGGCCGTGAGGCTGCTGGTACTATCGTTGACGCTCACTCCTCTGTTAAGGGTTTCGAGAACGGTACGCGCGTGGTCTTCATGGGAACTGTGGGCGCATACGCCGAGTACAGTGTTGTCAACGCTTCTGACGCTATCAAAATTCCCGACGAGGTTCCCACTGACCAAGCTGTCGCTGCCTATCTCCAGGGTCTCACAGCATGGACTTTCATCCGTGAAGCTGGTCAGGTCAAGGCTGGCCAATGGGTTCTTGTCCACGCTGCCTCTGGAGGTGTAGGTACTCTGCTGGTTCAGCTGCTCCGAATTGTCGGTGCCAAGGTCATTGGTACTGCTAGTTCAGAGGAGAAGCTTGCGCTTGCGAAGAAGAATGGTGCGGACTGGGTTATCAACTCTCATGATGATGTCGTTGCAAAGGTTAAGGAGATTACTGGTGGCCATGGTGCGGATGTTATCTTTGATGGTGTGGGCAAGGTTACTTTCGATGGAGATCTTGAGATGATTGCCGCCAAGGGTAGTCTCATTTCCTTTGGCAACGCTGTAAGTGATCCTTCAGTAACTTTCGCATCTCAAGCTAACAATGCAGTCCGGCGCCGTGGACCCCGTGAGCCTCTTCCGACTTACACCCAAGAACGTCCGCTTGATGCGCCCTGTAGTCAACGGCTACGTCTCCCAGCGAGCTGATCTCGAAAAGTACACGACCGAGCTCTTCGACCTCATCAAGTCCAAAAAGCTCGAACTCACCATTCACAAGGTGTACCCCCTCAAGGACGTGGCACAGGCACACCAGGATATTGAGAGCCGAAAGACGATTGGAAAGTTGCTCATTAAAATCGATTAAGTCTAGCCTTTTTATTTTCATTTTTAATGCGCTGTCTGTCTATAATGCTATATGGATGGTTCAACCATGACCAAAAACATAAATCTTTCAATAAGTTTTCATCCCGGTCCGTAAACTGCGAGAGGCCTGCTCGCACAAGGGTGGCCTTGGTCATCTATTTCTATTTTTAAGCCTTGGAAGCCTTGACAGCCTCAACCATCTCGGCGGGAGGATCTTGTCGGTAACCCTTGGGGTTGTTGCTGACCCATTTCCAGAGGTCATCGCAGGCTTTCTCCATGGTGAGCTCGGTCTTCCAGTTGAGCTCCTTGTTGGCGAGGGTGGGGTTGGCAGTGAGATCGAGAACGTCTCCTTGTCGTCGGGGGTGGACCTCGTAGGCGAGATCGCGGCCGACGACCTTGCTGAAGGCCTTGATGATCTCAAAGACAGTGCTTCCACGGCCAGAACCCAAGTTCCATGCCTTGACACCGGGCTGGTTCTCGCGCAAGTAGTTAAGAGCGACAAGGTGGCCGCGGGCAAGGTCAACAACGTGAATGTAGTCTCGAATGGCAGTACCGTCGCGAGAGGAGTAGTCTACCGGATGTTAAAAGTTGCGCAGCAATTATGCACTAGGAAAACTCACCATCGCCGAATACCAAGAGCTTCTCACGTTCACCAGTAGCAACCTTTCCAAGGAGGGGAAGAAGGTTGTAAGGAACACCAGCGGGGTCCTCACCCATGATACCAGTGGGGTGAGCACCACAAGGGTTGAAGTATCGCAGCAGAGCACCGTTCCATTGCTTGAACTCCTTGCCGGCCTTCTCCAAGTTGCTTCGCTGGGCGTTAATAAAGTCGGTGATAACGTCCTCGATCATGGACTTGGTGCGGCCGTATGTGTTGGTAGGTCCAATGGGGCAGTGCTCAGGGATAGGAATCATGTTGGGGAAACGTGTAGCATCGCCGTAGACGGTAGCGGAGGAAGAGAAGACAATGTTGTTGACGTTGTTGCGCTCCATAGAGCGGAGCAGGGAGATACTGCCACCGACATTGACGCGATAGTACTCGAGAGGGATTTCGCCAGACTCGCCGACAGCCTGGATGGTGTTAGTCGTAGATGATGGCTCTGGTTGACATGTGACTTGCCTTGAGGGCAGCAAAGTGAATGACGCTGTCAATGGCAGGGTGCTTGGCAAAGACCTTGTCGATGGCCTTCTCGTCTGTGACATCGACCTTGTAGAAGGTAGGTCGGCGACCGCAGATCAGCTCAATGCGGTCGAGGACAACCTCTGAGGAGTTGTAGAGGGAGTCGATGATAACGACATCGTAACCGTGCTCCAGAAGGGCGAGAGAGGTGAAAGAACCAATGTAGCCGGTACCACTGGAGGATCACTCGTTAGCTGGCCCTTCTTTGTCTAATGCGACACCGTATGATCCGTGTCCTGAAGCTTGCGACAACAAAGATAATGTCCGAGACCAATGAGAGATAGTGGGGATCAGTGTCGCAAGGGATGATTGAGTGGCGTACCCGGTGATGAGAACAGTTCCAACAGGCATTTTCAGTGGATTTCTTTGTTCTGACTGAGTGATTCAAGATTGCGGTGAAAAAACACAAAGCAAAAAGAAGTCGAGGAGGCGGGTTGCGTTGAGGGATGGCGGGGTTAAAGGTCAATGAATGAATGGTAGGGGGTGAATG
>JABSSZ010000677.1:0-16690 GCA_013755755.1 Fusarium sp. NRRL 25184
GGTGGTTACGGTGGCAGCAGCAGTGGCGGCGGTGGTCGTGGAGGAGGAGGTGGTGGTGGCCGCGACTATGACCGCAGCTACCGTGATGAGCGTCGTTACGAGGATCGAGGCGGCTACGGCGGCCGCGACTATGATCGAGGTTATGAACGCCGTGACCGTGACGAGGGCTACGGCCGTGATCGCTATGGAGGAGGAAGCGGTGGTGGTGGTCGTGAAGAGCGAGACCGCTATGGCCCTCGTGGAGGCCCTGGAGGCTCTGGCTATGAACGTGGTGGTGACCGATACGAACGCGGAGGCGACCGAGATGCTGCTCGAACTCGCGATCCGGCTGCCAGTGCTGGAGGAGCTGGTTATGGCGAATCTGCCTCTCGATCCGAGACACGCGATGCCTATGGAGGTTCGACCTAATAGTGACTTCATCCTAATTATGTACTCGCTAACCCTCCCAGGCGCTCCTGATCGCAACATTCAGTAAACGCATAACTGATGTTTGGCACGACTCGACTGAAAGATCAGTCTTTAGGATCACATGTCCATTCTCCTTTCCTCTACTAACCCCGTAACCTTGCTTGTTCAATTTTCTTCTGTTATCTGTTGTTTACTCGTTGTTTTCTTATCTTTCATGGACCACAGCAGACTGAATCGGGCTCTGCTCACACAGGAGTTTAGTGTGATTGCGACAGTTAAGGGATTGGAATCAAAAATGGGTACTCGGCCTGCGTCACTTGAGTTTTCTTGTTGCTGGTCGTCGGTTTTGCAACAAGGTCACAGATGGACCACATTTGGCAGCTTCCGGATCTTTGCAAATCAAACACTTCATCAGTCATCCATCGCGTCTTCGACGACTTTATGATAGCTATTGCCAGCACAACATCAACCAGATGTCGACTCCGGCCTAATCGGTGAATCACATGGACTATCAAACTCAAACTCAACTTCGAATGCGGCCTCGCGACTCAACTGCCCGTGCTGTCCTCGTATCACATACACATACTATTATGGGGTATGCGAGATGGTCATTTGTGGCTGCTGCTCTGCTCTGCTCTGCTCNNTGCTCTGCTCTGCTCTGCTCTGCTCGTCCTGACTGACTTTAGTTATTGACTCAGAGACGCCTGTAAATGTTTCACCCACCGCCAATCAAATCACACATCGCTGTAAAACAACTTGACACCCCCCTACAACTCTGACAATCAATGAAAACCGCTATCGCTAGGCTCACGCGTGGGGTTTATAATGTTTCACGGCTTTTAGCGATTCGGTACACGAAGTCCTCTCAACCACCGTCTTCTCGCCAAGCTCTTCCAACATACCCCTGGGATTATGCTTCTGCAAACTTATCGGCAACATCCAGTATAAGTTCTTGCAAAACTCCAAGACTGGATTTGTGTACTGGTAAGGACTGCAAGTTGTGATCCTGCTGACTGAATGGTAGGGTGATCCCCCAAACTGGACAGATTTCATACACGAGGACAACCGCCAACGGGTGGGTTCGCTGCAACAAGTCCGAACAGTGAGTTGGACCAATGCTCCTTGAAGCGCCGAATCAAACAAGAGTTGTAGCCGTGCGGAGATGCTATTTCAACTTCCCTATTATTCAAGGTGGATCACAAAAGAGCATACATACGGCCATGAAGCATCCAGCGATGCATGCCTTTGACAGTGCGTTGTATTTATTTCAAAGAAGATCGAGAAATTGTCTGTAATAAATAGCTGCCATAGAAGCAATCTCTCGACTAGTTCCAGTTTATCACTTTGTGTTGTTAAGCTTCTACCCTTGATGCGCCTGACGTCTCCGCGCTTATTCAACTCGGTATTTTGACCTGTCCGCCACACTTCCGATATAGTTATAGCTTCGTATTATATGTGTAAGTAGGGAACGATATGGGGAGGATTCCCTCAACTTATAATGATGACCCAGCCCGCCTGCATCGCTCGCATGGGAATTGAAACATGCAAGCAACTTCGATGGCTGTCGATTGCGTTGAATGTATGCCTTTGGTGACGTATCCTTTCTACAGAACCCGACCTGCCGTTTCAAGGCCGCTTCCTCGCCATCTTTGATAATGGTCCCCAATGGGGCACATGTCTGGTTACTGCTCGCCACTTGTAGGTCGATTTGGATTTGCTCCAAGCAGCCACCCTACGCCAGATACTAGTGTACCAGTCGCAGCCTCTCTTAGCTGATCCCTCTTCCTTGTTCTGTTCTGCTCATGCAACTCGGACTCGGAGGACTCCGACTCTGGATTCGTCTTATCTGATGTAAAAGAACCCTGCAAGCTTGACAACACAGTTAGGTTCCTGGACGCGACCCTAGCTGTGGCTCTGGAAAGATCGAAGAGAGACATTGGTGCTTCCTCAGCCTGACGAGCTGTCGCACTGGCAGATATGTTGCGGGATGGATAAGCCTTGTCTG
This sequence comes from Fusarium sp. NRRL 25184, assembly GCA_013755755.1. Taxonomy (NCBI): domain Eukaryota; kingdom Fungi; phylum Ascomycota; class Sordariomycetes; order Hypocreales; family Nectriaceae; genus Fusarium; species Fusarium sp. NRRL 25184. Next base: position 2,414 of record JABSSZ010000677.1, read on the forward strand.
GGCCTGGTGTATCGAACGAGCCAGGGAGACCCGAAAGGTCACCTGCGGTATCCCAGGCAGCTTCTCGAGCAGCCTCCTCCTTGATTGCAGCGTCCAACTGCTCTTCGCAACGACGGAAAGTCTTTAATACTTCCTGAAGCTGAGACGGGGGTGCTATCCGTAGAGAAGTTGCTAGGCACTCAATCCGCTGCTCGAGATGGCGTATCTCGGGATTTCCACTTGCCGTTCCGAGATGGGTTGGCTTCTGAGATCTCTCCGTGCGGACATACTTGCCAGCATCAAGTGCTGCCTTCCATGACCATTCATCAGATATGCCTGCGGGCTGTGACTTATGTATGGTCTCATCAGCACCAAGACGGGTTACCACGTAAGAGTATGCTGTTTCGAAGTCGTCTTCGCGCAAAGCAGCTTTGATGCACATGGCGACGATTCGTTTTGTGACCAATGATTTGACCGCGTCTTGATCCTCTGGTATCGGCTGCTGCTTGTTTGGCCTCTCGTAAATTGGCAAATTCGCATGGATCATGTTGCTTCCCAGTTCCTCAAACTCTTGCAAACGTGTGTATGCTTTGGGATTTTGTTCTAGAACTTTCTCGATAATTGAGACCGGATCAGAGTGCACTCGAAGTACAACAGGACTGAAAGGTTCGCCTTGTTTGAGTACCAGGCGATAGTCGCTCAAGGCATGAGTAGCCTTCAACAAGGCTTCGATGCGTTTTCTGACGGGATGATTTGTACCTAACGTTCTCGGAAAAGCTTTGAGGCTGATTTGGTTGTCAACAATGGTGTCCCAAGGACATATTAACTGACTTACATTTCGTCGCATCTTTTCAATCCCCCTCTATTTCGGTTTGGATTTGAAGCATTGTCGAATGCCCCAAGAGCTGCGTTTTGTGCAGTATTTAGCACAGCAGATGCCAACAGAGGCGCATCTGGCCCCTCTTGATCGTAAAGGGTTCTTGCTAGGTTGTATCCTATGACGTGTCAGGTGTAACTTGGCCATATAGACATGCTCATGATACATACGTGAGCGCGAGAGCATCGCCTTCAAAAGCTCTGTCTCAATGAACTCCAGGGTCACATTGCCAAATATGCCCTGCAAAATTCCGTCCCCGGTGGACTTCGGACTGTTTCCCCAACTGTGCAGCCATAGTATCTCTTTTCGTGCCCGGATCCAGAAACCGTCGTCATCAGATGCACGGGTTGGAAGATTTCGTATAAGCCGGCCGATTTGCGATTTTTGTTCCTGCTGATCTTGAATAAACGCTAGATCCCCAGCTTTACGGACTGTGCAGGGGACGCCCGAGTGTGTAAGAAGATAAGCGCTTTGAATGAGAGCAGGGAGAAGATCAAGAGATTCCTCCTTGGGGGTTGTCAGAGGATTTGAGCTTTGTAGTAGGTCGTTACGCAGGTATGTCGCAGCTTTGGCTCCGCCGAATGCATCCATATCGAAAGGTGGAACAGGGGCAAGATTTTCTACTGCTGATTGAAGTGTTATATCGGAGTCTTCATCCAAAAGGGACCGAATCTTATTATAAATTCTGAAGGCTGCCTCCAAAGCCCCCACGTCGGCATCAGAGACAAGATATGCAGAAGCTAGGACGGCTCTGGCATAAGAGCGGTCGAGATACTGCTGTTGGTTTTCCTGAAGCCACGAGCCGGCATCATTTCCCAGGTTTATATCCGATGGCCCATCCCAGGATTCAATGGCTTTGAGAGCGACTGGCCAGGATGTTGCGGCTTTAGAGGCGAGCCATTCGAGGGCCTGCTCCCAACCAGGACACGATAATTCAGGTGCTGCATCCGTTTCATTTGATACATCTTGGTCAAAGGCCTCGCGTTTCCACCTCGATTCGTTATGCAGCCAAGGCCCAACAAGCCCACTCAGATCACGGCCAGCTAGACCAAACTCATCATCGACGGCACTTGTCTCAGCGAGTAGATAATCGATGGCCATTCTGTCAGGTAGATTCTGGAACTCAAGCAGCGAATACCGTATAGGTCTTTGAGGATAATACTCGTAGTTTCGTCTGACTAGAGGCAGTACCGTTGAAATCATCCATGTGTGAAGTTTTTGTGAATGCTGCAGAAATGGGGATACCAGGTCAGGAACTTGTGGTAACATGCCCGCTTCTTCGTCCATTCTGTAAGCCCTCAAAAGTAAGAAAGAGGTGAGTGGATCATCCTCGTGAGCGAGGGCGAGAGGCACATCAGTATTTTTGAGGGAGAGAAGATGAAGTTTCTTGACTTTTCTTGAAGCCTGATCTTCTGTTATATTTTGAACAGAAGAAGTGTCGAGCTGGTAGTCTGAACTTGTCTGTAATGGCGACTCGCCGCTGGCTATGGCTTGTATGAGAGGTACATACACCGCCGGACTGAGGGTTTCGGGAAGATATGTGAGAATGATTCGGAGCACCAGCTCTGGCCGTAGTATAGCTGCATGTTGGCCAATGAGATAGGTCAAGCTATCGATGTCGGCGATGGTTGCGAAGTGTACAGCCAAGAGTACCAGCTTCGCAGGACCCAAGGTGACATGAGCCGCCATGATGATGATGATGATGACGATAGTATTTCCAGTCGGATGATAGAGTCAATGAGAGCATGAGTGTTGTGATAGTTTCACTTTGGGATTGGAAAAGGAGAGGTCATACGTTTGTTAGCTAGCTTCAACTAACAAAGTAGCAGGTTACCTACCTTGGTACTGAACAGAGTGGACAAGGTTATAAGGTGCAGTAGCAGAGCTACAGCCACATATAATACGCCACACATGTACTGTCCATCTGTGGCGGCCCAAGCGTTAGGTAAGGTATTTTCAGTGAGCCTATAGGATCCACTTCACCATCCAATCCACGCGCACCGATTTGCTACTCGGCCAAGGTACGGGTGAACTCAAGAGCCGGAAGCACTTCACGATTACAACGTCAAACGAACCGCGATTCAACGATTAGATACTGCCCGACCCGCGCAAAGCCTCGACACATACTCAATTGGCTCAAGATGGCGTCGGGATACGGCATGAACGGCGGTAAGTCTATCAAGGCAGCTTCCACGCCCACACACATGCAACCAGCCAAACATTCCTTGGACTGACGACATCTACTTGGACTCTAGGCGTTGGCCGCTGCTTTCCCTTCTGGCAGGAGGTTATGGGATGCTATGTGGTCAACACCACTGCCGCTGACGACTCCGGCAAGAAGAAGTGTGGTCTGGTTCTCGAAGATTACTACGAGTGCCTCCACCACAAGAAGGAGGTAGGTTGAAGCATGCAGATTCGGCGTTGCTTTCGGCATGGAAGGACAGTGAATTAACAGCAATCGACAGCATGCCCGAGCTCTCGCTATGCAAGCCGCCTACGCCCGAAGCGAGTCCGCTACAGCGCGTGATGATGCGCCCAGCGTTAAACAAATAAGGAGTCTAGGACTCATCGACAAGGAGGAAGACACGAAGAAGGTGCTAGGACAAAGCTAGACGACGGACGGATCTGGAAATACTCAATGAATGATACTCGAATGCTATTTATGTTAGCCGGATTACCTGTATCGCTCCAGCTACACATGAAGGAATAAACCTTGATTTCGCTCAAGCTGCCAATCGTGACAATGCCCAAACCACCTGGGAATTTTAATAAGCTATCAAGGGTAGGGCCGTCAGTTTCTTCAATATGGAACAGCTTATATCATAGTCCATTTTTGGGAAAATTCGACAGCACTACCACCATGCAGGTTAGCATTGTGCTCAGGATCTTGTTGACATATGCAGCCATGTGATATGAATCAGGCCAAGGGCGAGCCTGATTGAAATTGGTTCATTGTAAAATGTCCAGGTCTAAGGGCAGCAGGACAAGCGCCAGGGAGAGAAAGGTGCGTGGGTAACCGGCCATATTCGCTGGCCGCCGACAACAGCTGGCCGCCAGTTCCCCCTCAAACCTCTCATTAACAATCTCCAAGCAACCCGGATTTCCTTACACTCAGGGAGGGAGGGTTTTTATCACTCAAGTTCTGCCAAAGCGACCCTCGGAGACGCCTTTCCTTCATCTTGGTCTGTAAACGGCCTTCTCGGATTGCTGGTTTCCTGCTAGAGCTTGTGCAACATGCCTTCTCTTGAGGGAATTGAAGTCGCAATCGTCACTCAGCCCGAACTGGCTAAGCTCCCCGAGTTTTCTCTCTCGGATTGCTCCTCTCAGAGTGTTCTGCCGTCTGCTGATCAACTGTCTTGCTTAAGTCTCGCCGCCTCGAGCCGACTTCGTTCATTGCCACGCCAGCTTCGGAAGTCCAGTCCTCGGATTTCTGTCTACATCCCCTCAGACCCAGGTTTGTTCTTGCGTAAATCAAAGCCTCCAAGGAGCCCTGCCTGACTGGGTTTAGGATCGCGATTTGGAATCCACTATGCACTCAACGAAACGTCACAACTGCCACGCTACTTGTATTTCAAGATTTTCATGAATGGCAGAAACATTACAAACTGTGGCGTGAGGGTTCTCAATGGAGCTTCAGGTTCCATCACACGCTCCCTCTGTGAGCCAAGCGAGCGCTGGAAATACAAGGAAGATGGCGTGTTACGCATCAGGGACGGGATAGAGGCACGTTGCTTCTCCTTTCTTCCACATGCGCATCAATCAGTGGCAGAAGATGGCGGCTTGATAGAGGTCACAGTCTTTCGGGCCAAGGGCCGAGTTCGAAGATTGCCCATATTAGAAGGCCATCGTGGTCAGGAGTCATACGGGATTGGGTTGGTGTGCCTTGCATACTTAGATGTTCAGTGACGCTAGGCTAATCAGTTACAGGTCGCCCTCAGGTGGTCTACTGGATTCGCCAGATGAGGCCTGTTTCTACGATTGGATCCTCATCGACTCAAAAGAGTCACCTTTCGTCTCTTTCCGCTTTCTCTATAGATCGTTACTAAACCTGCGCCAACTGAGCCTCGCACCGGATCCTGAGTTGGACGACAGTTCAGTCGACATGGCTGAGCACGCAAGCGAAGGGCTTTGTTCCATCAAACCACTTCGTATTGGTAATCTTGGTGCAGAGAGTCCAAGCGGCTCAATATTGGATGATGCTCTGTCGGTCCAGCGGGAGCCCAGGCGGTTGACCGAAGCAGCCCCTATACCTGCACCACCAAAAGCCTCAGCTCGTCCTCTCCCCGAGGTTCCGATCAAGAAGCCTGTAGACCATGGAGACATTGAAAAGCAGGTCCAGGCGCATGAATACACTTCCCTATCTGATATCCAAGAGGAGATAGAGTACACCGATACCAGCATAACCAGCACTGCCAGCTTCCTAGGTCGATCCGATTCTCCTCGCAGTGTCAAGGCGAGAGTTCTCGAATTGAATGATTGCGGTATAACGCCGCTTCAGCCAGCTCTAAAAAGAGACACCAGCTCGACCATCCTCGAATCACTTGTGAACTACTCAGAACAATCTGGCCCGAGACAAAACCGTGCGTTATCCACATCGTCGGGGAAGATGGGCTACCTAGGAACGGATGAGCCTGGGCAAACTTCGGAAATGCAATCGATTGTCGCGGAAGCAGAACATTCATTCAGGACTGGTTGGAGACTGAGTGAGAGCGAGTGGATCAAGGGGGAGGTTTGAGCACACAAATGGCAACGGGGAAGAGTTTGTAACCCAGAGTCGTTTGATTCTTAGTTTGGCAGAGGATTGCTTCATGAATGTGTGATAATGATGGACTTGAAAAGGAAGTATCTGTACCTAGACCCCAACATTTTAGTCATGTCAATACGACTGAGTACAATGTATGGCAGATGAAATACCTACAAACCTAGGGATAGTGAAGGACTGTGAATAAGAGCGGTGACGAACGTACGTGCCTGCATATGTACCGAGTTTGTTGTTCTTTGGGTAAAATGACTGTCACCGGCAGTGGCAGTGAGTGACACTGACAGTCAGTACCTAGCAGATAGGTCCTGCTTGCCAACCTTACGATCAGTATCAGGCAGCCAGAGTATTCCAGTATCCTTCATTCATCTTCAACATTTCATACCCAGTAGACAAACACCAAACCAAATGCAACGCATCATGGCCGACCAAAGCTGGCTACGATTTCTTTGGGGCAACAGAGCTCGACAGCACGATCTGAAGTATCGTCGCTCTGAAGCAGCCCTACAAGACTTGTATAAAGATCCTCCTAAAAGCGAAGAGATGCATGGCCACCGCGTCAAGAAGAGCATGACGCGACTCCCAAGCTGGCAAGGAGTATCTGAGGTACACCAGGCGACTACCGCGGCGGCTGAGGCTGAATACAGTTTGGACGAAGTAGACAAGTTGTTCATCAACGCAGGCCAGCAGACCTGGCACAACCCCTCCATTGATCAAGTGGCAGAAACCTTGCAAGTTGCAGTAATGACCAATCCTGCAAGCGAAGCACTTTCCGCAGAGTATCGCTCACATGTCCTGCTCCTTTGCGAAGCTTATGGCACTCGACACAGAAAGATCGCCAAGCTCGAAAAAGAGCTTGCAGAAGCAAAAATGGCACTCGAGGACGAGGCAAGTCGACACAACTCCATAGAAGAGCACTGGATGGTCCAGGATGCACGGTACAAAGCTGAGGTTAAACGTCTTGAGATGTTTATTCATCGAATGTCTGATCAAGGCATGGAGGCTGTGGCACTCGCCAGGGCCGGTAGTCTCCTCAGGGGAAGAGCTGGAGCTGCCACAGGAGGGCAAAGAGCCATCAACAGTGACGTGGTCGGCGAGGACACCTCGAATGGAGGTAAGTATGTCCAACCGTGAAGGATTCGATACACACTGAAATTTGACGTAAAACAGCCCCTGAGGTCACTGTCAAGAACGAACGTAATTCTACCTTACTAACACGACAGGATACAGTGTGTACGTGTTCATGCTCATTTCCAGACTTGTTTAATATCCGCTCCATGCTAACATCTTATGAAAGTATCTCGAACACGAACCATGGATACCAGCAACGAGATCAGGTTGAGCAGAGGGTTCCGAGTTCAAGATCACCTCAAGAAGAAGAAGAAGAAGAAGACAACAATCGGCGCTCGCCGACTTGATACACATGCAGACGGCGATGGAAAGACACGACCTGAGCAAGGCCGAGAAGAACTGCATTCACGAAGCGCTTCTATGCTCTCAATTGGTCCAGATAGACGAGGCACAGCAGACATGCCGCCACACAAAGGTAGTGCCAGGAGGGAGCGCGATTCTACCGAAGAGCCAACAGAAATGGAGGAGGTTGGCATTGTTAGCCGGACAAACTCTACATCCACATCTCTCACGCAAAACCAGTCAAGCCAGGATACGGTTACTGAGCTCCGGTGCAATCGAAGAAGCCACCAAAATAACTCTCGCCATCATCGTCAATTCTCGTTTGTGCCCGGAGACGATATAACAGCTGTACGGTTGGGCGGGCCCAGAGGGTCTGGAATTGCTCTGGGTCAACATATCCAGAAGAGCCAGGCACCGACGACTAGTAGAGAGACTGGTCGTTTCTGTGAAGAGAACCGTAGGTCGAGATCGGCCGAGTGGATACGGACGATAGAGCAGCGATGGTCGGACATAGACGACAACCCCGGAGCGTCAGACCTGCGACTCTAGCCGCCACTTCAGAGGACAAGGCAGCCGTCAGACCTCAGTGTCGTTTCTCATATCGAGCCTGGAGGTGATTGACTAACTCGCCAAAAGGTTCTTTTGTCAGTAGCATGTGGAGCCTTGGACAGAGGGTAATTAGAGTTTTCCATTATATCAACGGCGAAAGTTTATACGAAGGGTGAGTGGGATGGAGGGTTTGTCGCAAGACGGACAGCTTGGGGGTGTTGGGAAAATCACACGATGAGATGTCCCACTGGGTGAAGGTCAACAACTCGACTCGACTCGGCTGTGACAAATGATGCAAGTGATAGGCCCGGAGTGGAAGGATGTTCGGATGACCGAGAAGCGTCGCATCGACGAGGCTCAAGACTCGACGGAAGAAGCATAGTATGTGACCACGGATGTGACACCGGGTGAGGCGGGCTTGACGGGCACGACGGGCGACACGGGATCTAGCCCTAGAAGACAAAGGCAGCGAGCAAACAAACGAGCAGTTGTAGTAAAACCTGGAGAAGACTAGACAAGCCCGAAACAGCCTGTCAAGTCAAGGCAAAGACGCCGGTGCCGAACCTTATATCGAGTTTAAGACTCGGTGAATTGACGAATTAAGGTTAAAAGACCTTGGAACCGCTCAGAGTGGCGCTCGCGACAGGAATGCCAATACAGCGCCAACTGAATCGAGCCACGCTTCATCGACAGCGCAAGGAATGTGACTGTCGCTAAATCAAGGAACCATCAACGGGACGGGTAAGGCAGACGAAGCGTCTATCAGTCTGTCTCCTCAGCGACAGCATGACATGCGACTAGACCAGGGCATGCCGTTATTCAAACGATGGTCTAGCAAAGTCTAGAGCTGTGCCTGAGGTCAAGGGCGGAGAGATGAGTCGTGCCTGAATCGTGCAACGTCTTTGTTGGTGTTGTTGATCGGTTTCGCTTAATTGAACGAGCCTCGGTTGATTGGAGCACATAACAGAGCACTCCCTTGAACACACAAGATAGCGTGTGCTTCAATGGACCAAGATTCGACAGCTGTGAAGTAGATCTCGAGGCAAATGCATGTCTATGTGTAAATCGACGAATGTGTTTTATTGCAGTGATGATACGTCAGAGACGATGGAGATGGCTTCACCATAGCTCGATCGTCGGCCAAGCCATTGGACATTGGGCGATGAAGGAGAAATAAAGTTTTCCAAGCTGCTGTTAGTCTTGAGTGAGGCGATCCGTATGCGGCCAACTCGAGTACTAGAGTACCTAAAGCAAAGCTGCCCGTGGGTGAGGTGTGCCTGAGGTGAAAATAGCGGATGACTAACTAGCGCCAGTTAGAGTGCGTTGGCGCTGTTGGTGGCGGGTCGAGCACCCTACCACTACCTACGTTTAGCTTAGTTAGTAAGTGCTTGCTCGATCTCCCCCGAACGGCGGCGATAAGCGAGACTGCTGAATCCAGATCCCTGGGTCTTGTAGACCTGTTGTTGGTTTAGACGGAGGCCATAAACATCCGCGGTCGTTGAGTTTCCCTTCGTTCCCTTCGCTCCCGTCCGTCCGTTCCCTTCCCTTCCCTTCCCTTCGCTCTCAGTTCCTTTTTTTTTTCTGTTCTCTCCATTTTGTCTCCATTCCCATGCCATCCATTTCACGCACCCCCGTCTGTTCTTGGTTAGGACGATCGAACACAACAAGTCATTTCTTCAACCGTCGAGCAGAATGTGTAGCTTTGTTCGTTTGTTTGCTGCTTGCCTATTAGTCTACCTAGTACCTAGTTAATGTTTTAGTTGTCTATTTTCCTTTCCTGCTTCTGAGGCGCATGAGGTGGCTCCGCAGGACTGGGTCTCTTGGTCCGTGATGGATGTCTGTTTGCTTACCTACCTCCTTAGCCTGCTACATATAGTACCTACTAGGTAGATACTTTAGTAGTTAGAGCTCCCGTCTCGACGAAATAGTCTACCCGGTCCAGAGGGTCGGTTTTGCAGTAATATGGTGGCCAACAGAGCCACAAAAATATATCTAAGCAGGACGAATTGTGTCGCGATGCATTGTCTCTGTCGCGAGGCCTCATGGACGCATTTGGTCCGGTCGTTGGCCTAGCAAAGATTTGTCATTTGCCAGCCGGTATTTGCCTCGTTGGTTGCACGATGCGTCCAGTCCAATGTTGTACCTGGACGGACAAGGTTTTACGTAGCGACAGGATGCATACTCCATACCGAGGTAGGTAGCTGTTGCTAGGATTCCATTCTCTGCCGCTGGCGAAATCTTATCAAGATAGGCTGTTGGTAGAGTGTATGGATTACATCACATCTTCCAGGAGAGTTTTCTGCGTTGTTTTCAGAAGAAACAAAGAACACAGGAATGAAACTCAAATTCGGTCAAGGTGTCTCGAGGACCACAATTCGGTAATAATTTTCTCATGCATACATACGTTCGTTAGAGAGTCAGCGTAACGCTCTAGCTGGTGGGCCTTACCCGACACGTAAACATTCGATCTCACCATATGAAACCGGCAAGGACATCGAGGACAATCTCAACGTTGTCGTGACGCACTAAAGGACCAGTATGCACTTCCACTACGGCCAGTACAAATGCAGTGAACGCGACCTCGGAACAGAAGGCGGGCAAGCTCCCCAACTAATGTCCTGTATGTATATGCATACATACATACATACATACACAATACATGCGCAGTGGTTTCTTTTTCGTAGGACAATGGAGATAAGATGAGGTGCAATGAAACCTTCCCACGATCCAGGTTGAAACTATCCATCGCAACGGCCCTTGCGACTCCAGCTCCGGCACCAACGACTGAACCCAGTAGACTAGGGGGGGTGTCAGACAGACAGATGGACGACTCAAGAAGCGTTCAGGCCTGAGCAATGCCAAGCTGCCAGGGGCCAGGGGGAGCGGCCTTTGCACGCTAAGAAAGGGAGACAGAGCAGAGAGAAGATGGAGGGGGTGTGGATTTAGCCAACGGTGAGCGGGAGCGGTCGGTAGTGGACCTTTTAGCTGGGTTAACTATAACGATCCATGCTCAAATCCGAGACACTGGCATGGATCATCCCCATCCCATCCGCACCAGCGTGGAAAAAACCCGTCCGTCTGTGGCTGACTCGATGTTAACAAGTAGCGGCACGATCTAAGCCGCAAGCAGTCATCCAAGTGTCGACAGACCGCAAATAGTTTCAACCGTCATGGTCAAGGCTCAAAGCAGAGACAGAAACGCCAGTTTGATTATGAGTGAATAGTCAATGACCGGATATGAGTCTCTGAATCGTGTGAATGGTGGACCGAATTAATCAATAGTGCTATTGAGCTAGCCAGCCCCGTCAGTAAACAAGACAGTTGTTCGTTCGTTGGCTCGACTGGCATGGCATGTCATAGCATAGCATAGCATAGCATAGCATAGCAGGTATTTTAGTCAAGTCACAGCAGCTGGACAAACAATGGATCTGATCGACAACGGTCTCCATCCGTGTGTGTGTGTGTGTGTGCGTGCGTGCGTGCATGTCTCCATGACAGGCGCCGCCAGAACGGTGGAAGCACCAGGGAAGCATCAGCTTGACAGGGTCAGAAGGGTCTGACTCTGGGGACAAGGGTTACAGATACCCAGAGGAAACCAAGGAAGATCATTCTTAACGGGGAACAGGGCATGATGCGATGGTCCATTGGCACATCAAACGACCCAATCAAACCAGGCAGCGACTAGCCCAAAAGGCCGAAACGCAACGGGCGCCCGAAGATTTTCGGGACATGGCTCAAGCTCCCGACCGAACACAGAAACACAAAGACAGAAACACAGAGCCATCGTGACGTGACACTCAGCACCAGGAAAGCCCCTGGCGATCAGTAATCGTGAATTGGAAAGAAACCGTTGAGACTGCCATCTCACCCCCTGTAAGCTAAGGTATAAACCCCAGCTGCCGTCCGTACAAGATCCATCCAATTGTCTGTCTCTGTCTCAGACCTTATGAACACACAGCATACGGTAGCTCGATTTCTTCAACTCGATCTCTGGGAAGTTTACGAGCAGAGTGGAGGGGGTGTGGCTGGTCGATTCAGTGTCATGCTGTTGTATGTACGAAGTAGGTAGGTAAAGGTAAAATTGGGGCCAGGATAGACGGCTTTTAGCTGATGATCGCAATCGATCTGAATTGAACTGAGCTTCTAATAACGGAAAAGGAGATTTTGAAAAAGTCCATGGTGCTAAAGGCATGCAATTTCAAAACTGTCCAGGATTGACATTGACTTGACCGTCAAGGCTGAAGTCGGTGATGTAACAAGCAACCGTACAGACGGTAACAGGATTGAGAGTCAGACAAAATGTCCGCTCGCAGATCATCAATTGCTTCGCGACAGGTGTGCAATGAGACTGGTTTTGTCATTCTCGTTCCTGTACAACCCGTGTCTGCCTGTATGCATGTCTTGAACCTTTGTGTGTAGACAGATCTTGTTCCTAACAGTCGAGTGAGTTAGACTTTTCGATCGCAGCCCATTCACTTAGAATTCGGGGTTTGGAGTTTTACAGTACCTACTCTACTTTCGTAGTGCACTCACTCCTCGTGCAGTTCGTAATCGTCATCGATGGGTTGCGACGTCTAGGTTTCATGTGAGCCACCCCGAATGTCATCGGCTGCCCACCAAGAACCCTGCTCCAGCTCTCAGCTAAACGGGCAGCCCGCCTCATCGGTGACACTACTACCCACCCACTCACTCAATCGTCATGGTCCCCTGGAACAGAAGTTTATTTGCTTTGGCTGAGCAGCTTGCGAACAATCTTTCGGTTTGATTGCTGTGGAATTGGAACTCTTCGCCATGGTTGGCTGATGGAGCCTAGAGGTCAATAAATTCGATCAGGCGCCTGAAACCCCTACTACCTTATTGTTCATCCATGTATGTTATTTCCAAAACCTGGGAATCGCCAGCTGGCTTCTGATCCAATCAGTGGCTCTTCGTATCCTGGAACAAGGGTGCACTACAACGATATCCCCGTTGTGCATGTCTCCATCTTAACTAAAACCTACTTAGCCCCTCCCTCGCCCTTGTTTGTGACCGTTGAGACTACGAAAACGCTGGTTGACGTTCAACTGCGCCTGCGAGAGTTGCGTTGCCAGCGTTGCGTTGCGTTGCGTTGCGTTACATGCAGAAGGGCGGAACGACCATGAAATTTTGTACCATCCACACGGAACCAGCAGAAAATAGAAACATTGGTTCCACTGCCCGAGATGCTGCACAAGAAATGCGAGGTTGCATAAGTGCAACGCCGAGGTACGTCTTTGAGACAGATGAATGATTGGCTCGTCGTTCTGCACTGGGAAGGGGAAAAAAAACACTGAAAACCCCAATGAGTGAATCTTGAACCCTTCACGGTTGAGCTCAGAAACACCCCCCGAAGCTATTCGGACTGACCATCCCCGGCCCGGCACGTCATTATGGTTGGAGAAGAGAAGAAAAGAAATTGTGAGCGATCTCCCATCGACCCCTAAATAAATCCGCCATTATGATAAAGACATGGATTATCGTATCGTCGGGAATTGTCCTTCCCGGGTGATTGGCTCAAGGATCCCTGTAGATTCGATCACTTGGGGCACGATAATTTTCCCATAGAACCCTTGCTCGACCAGCGGGATCGGCGCCAAGGTGACGGCGACGGGTACAGTCCCTACAGGTTCAAGATTGGCTCCCGTGTTGCGCTGTGGACACACACACACTACAGACAGTTGGAAAGATGGTTGAGTGAGTGAGTGCCGACGCTGATGAGATTAAGCATTACCAGATGTCAGCTGCGCCGAACAAGAGAAGAGAAGAGAGGACAGGAGAGGAGAGGAGAGGAAATTATCCCCAGAGGCCTCATTTGCCAGTCAACCTCGCCTCTCCGTTAGTACACTCCGGTTCCCCAGGCTCCCCAAGACAGCCCAGACAGACGGACATGGGTGGTATTGGATGTGCACCTGCATCTAGCATCAGTGGCTGCCGATGCTGGGTTTGTGGATGGTTCCGTCTCGCCTTGCCTTGTACCACAGATTAAAATGAGATCTAAGACGATACCGGTCAACCAACCTCGGCACTGGTCGAGAAGGAGGGATAAGGGGTAGGGTGACGATTATGTCGATCACTGTATGTAAACGGAGGATAAATATTCCCGATGACACTTGCTTGAAGATAGGTACGGCACAGGTCCTTGCTTTACATACTGGGTTCGAGTCAGGCAGAAGAGGCTTGTGCCCGCAGCATGAGCAAGAAGAGCAACCCTCACCCTAGGAAGTGTACCTTGTTTGACTCGAGGCAGATCCTTCCTCATTACCAGATTAACGTTGAGATCGAATGTCGCAAATGACCGATGGGGCTGACTTGAAGGAAAAAGGAAAAAAGGAATCCATACCTACCTTACCTTAGCCAGGGTGTATAGTAGTTGAATGACACAGCAACAGTAGCATATAGACAGGGTATCGAATATACAAAAGCAATAATGAGATGAAAGTAGCATCGATTGCGAACGTACTCATCAGCCGAGTCGTGTTGGGTCAGGTCAATAATAGCAACTCTACTCATCGAGTACGGACAATAATTCAAGGGAGCCCGCGAGGACTGAACGTACCTATGGATCGTGTCAGATACCGGTAGCTGCTAGACATTCATCACCCAGAGACCGGGGCGGTTAGCGGCTCCCCGATCTCCCCACCAATACCCATCCAATCAAGCAAATCAAATCAAATCAATAATC
>JABSSZ010000678.1:0-14290 GCA_013755755.1 Fusarium sp. NRRL 25184
TTATTCCTTAGGATAGAGATCCCAATATTTTATTACCCCTTATTGAGCCATAGATGATTTCTTGGCGTGCGGATTATATTCCTAGTCTACCTGCCTGGAGCCTTGGAACTTGTGATCATAGATTCGTCAAGTTTGATCAAAGGTTGAAAGGCATTTCTAGCTACACCTTCGTCATCTACTTCTTGGTCTTAGACCTCTCAGACCACAATAAAACATGAGATCCGTCACATTGAAACACCAGGACATTCAATAATTAAAGATAAAATCTTAACGTCTACTGGCTCTCCCTTTCTCCATCATTCCCTGACTTGATAATCATGTCGCTCTGTATCTTTATACTGCCAGAATCAGTACAGCCAACTCCTTCGTTTTCTTCTCTTTTAAAACAAGTCCTCCTTGCCGTATGCAACCGCAACAAGGATATCTTACTAAATCTAATTCGACAATACTTCACGAAGCATAACCAAGAAATTGTCAGTCAGCTTGTGGACTTCTCCCACAGGAGGCTTAATAGGCTCTCCAGCGCTTCGTCGCAAGCGATCCTGTCGCTTGGCTCTGCGTCGCCTCTCAGCCTCGATGGGATCCAACTCATCTTCTGCTTCCGCCTCTGCTTCGTCCTCTGAGCCATCATCATAAGCCATGTCCTCGAGGTCTTCGCTGTCTAATCCAAAGTCTGATGAGTTGAAAGCCATTGCCGTTGGCATCATGTCACTTCCTGCATGGCCCTCGGCTGCCATCTTCTGCCTAGTTTTATCGTTGTGCCACTTCTTCCGAGCCTCTTGCCATGCAATAAGAGAATTGATCTCTGCAATTGCCTTGTCTTTATCCAGAATTCCAGCACTGACACCGCCCTCGAACAAGGCGTTGACATTGAGGGTTCCGTTCTTAGGGCCCTTTCGCAAGAACTCGAGAATACCCTCAATCCAGCCCATGAGCTGTGTAAAGAGGCCATTATCATGAGTATGCACTTCATGGACAAACTTGTAAAAGTTGTGCTCGTGTCGCTGGCAAAGATCGATGAAAGCCTGAACAGTCTGGTTTGGATCAGCTGATGCATCTTGCTCTCTGCACTTGTCAACCACCTATACACATGTTAGCATTAAGTTTCAATTCGGAGCTAGCTGCTTCTCTTACCTGGATCATGTCATCAATGAAGACGGCAAAGTCAGTAACACTACTGTACACGTTTGCCGACTTGTAGACTCGTACGAGAGGCTCGTAGAAGATGGTAAAGAGATCTCGGAATAGCTGGAGGGTTACCGGCTCCTCGACTAGTTGGAGCATCATCTCCTTGTCCCTCTGTCTTGTGCAGAGCTTCAAGTACTGCTTCATGTACGAAAACAATTGAGCGCCCTGGCGCAGCTCCTCGTCGATGTTCTCCACCGCGTTGTTGAAAGCGACATATGCGTTGTACAGCCTCTGGATTTGCTCTCCTGTAAGCCCTGGTTCAATGAGATCAGATCTCATAATCGCCACGATCAAGTCCACATCATCCGCCTCAGCCTCTTCACGAATGGCTATCTTGATGTGCTCTTCGGCATGTGTGTACTTATAGAGCTTGCCTGAGAAGACAGGATCGTCAATCTTGCTAGCGAGTATATCGATCGACTTTTGGAAGCTCTTGATACCGTCATTGAGTGTAAGTGAGAAAATCCTCTGCATCAATGACCGTGTACCAAATGGTTGAGCTAGGAAGATGTCCAAGACACCGGACATGACTGCTGCGGGGTTTGCAATTCGGATAACGTTCTTGATAACCGAGTATGGGATGAGAGAGTGAATACGTCTCGCTTGAGCAAAGAGCTCAGGGGAGTTGTCCTCAGCCAGGAAGAGGTGATAGATGACGGCAGCAATCTCAATACGAAGCCACTCAGCGAACTTTCGATATTGGATACTGAGATCCTGGATCGTCTCCTTTTCCTTGATCTCCTTGAAGAGCATGGTAAGTCCGTTGTGTTCTACTATATCGCGACGGAACCTGCAATATGTCAGCTCAGGTCTAAAACCGATGTGAGACAACACTCACTGTTCCATGTACTCATCAAGGTCGGCGGCTCGTTTCCTCGCGATTTCATAGAATTGCTTTTGCTCTTCCATGCGCTTCTCATCCACCTCCTTCCTTCGAATAATATCTTCAACATCCTCGTCTGTGGGAGTGATGGGCTCGCCACTCAGAAAGTCTTGGATAGCCTTAGTATTAGCAAATTGGGGATTATGGAGTACAGATCGCAGGAACGCCCTAAGTGAAATTCTTTGGTTTTCACGCCATAGAACAACAGTCTATGTCTCTTGTTAGCTGGCTGTGGAAGTCATGTACTGCGTCACTCATACCTCTGACTTATCTGACTTATCCGAATCCTGGCGGACGGCGGGACTAAGTCTTCCTCCTTCAGTAGACACGCGAGGAGATGGAATTCTAGGAGAATTGAGCCCCTTGGATCGATTCGATCTGAATGATGCCGCAGACCCAGCCCTACGGTGACCTGCATACCGTTAGCATACGTAATCCAACAAAGATAGAGTGGATCCTACCAGGCGTCAACATAGATGAATAGCCATTGGGTCTCGTCGAAACTGAAGAAATAGAGGAAGCATCTGATTCGTTTCCATTGCTGAACATGGATGTAAAGGCGATCGTTGTTGTAGTATCTGACTTGTTCTTCTTAGGCATTTCTGGTACAACTCGACCAGGAAGCTCTTGTCGCAGTCGGCTGTGAAGTTTGGCAAAGTCGCGGTATCTTCGTCCAACATAGTGCTCCAATTCACCCTTCTTCTTGATGCGCAGGATAAATTCGGCGTGTTTGTGCTTTCGGATCGTATGCTTGACTTGGGTGACTCGCACGCCAGCGACATTGACATCCCAACCATTAATATAGTTGCCCTCAGGCAGAGTATGCATGACACCAGTGTCGATAGCATTGCTATCAACAATCTCAATCTCTGAAAATCGAATGCGCTCCTCGAATCCTGATGATGTTCCAATTCCAGAGACCATCATTAGCTCAACAAGTTTCCTAGCCTTGATAGCTAGTTTTCGTCGCTTCGTCTCCTCTAGGCGATCCTCCGACGATGAAATCTGCTTTCCTGCGAACGACTCGAGGAACTATAGTTCATTAGCGTCAGATCGGCCATGGGCAAATCGCATCATCATTACTCACCACTTGAAGCTTGTCCTGCCAGAACTCCTTCTCGCGCGCCTTATCAAGGAAGGGAAAGTCGCGAACATGGTGGACGAAGATGTATCGTAAAATGGGCAATTCGGACTCCTCAGGGGGCACTTCACCTTGATCGGATCGAAATGGCGCGCCGAAGCGCTGGAGGGCGGTGGTAGAATTAAGTTCGTTTATTTCCCACTTTACCTGCTCCGAAATAAGCTCTCTCTTGAGGTCTAATGTGTAAAAGCATATATCAGCATCTATTACACCGCGTTTGATCGCAAATTAATGCGCGTTGTAATGCTTACAGTGTTCTTGCTTGCCGGTCAGCGTCTGGCCTGGTGGCGGCGTAGCATCTTGCTTTGATCGCACTGGGAGGTCAACGGTGGATGGAGGATTCGCAGTAGCATCCTCAACAACTGCGGGCGTATCTCCGGCCTCAGCAGCCATGTCTCTTGCGCAAACAGTCGATTATAGAGAGCTTTTCGTGTAGGTCTTGTAGGGGAAGAGGAGTATTTCACGGTTCAGAGGGTCGGCCGCTATCAATGTCTGTTATAAGTTGATATCGATGTATGTAGAAGACTCGGCGAAGTTGGTGTAGATTTGCGTCAGAAGAACGTCCGGAATATTGTTGGTTTGGTCTGGACTGGGCTGCTTTCGTTTGGCGGGGCAAAGCTGCAGTAAGCTTCGTTAGTACGCTAAAATGTGCCTTATGGAGCGCAGCTACGTAATGTGGTCGGCTGTTGATAGGGACTCACATCAGCGTCTTCTTCAGGGTATCACGAACAGATTGGTCAAAGGAACAGAACCTCAAATGATGGAACTTTCCTTCCTCTCTCTGTATTATAGACCTCGACCTTTTTAAGGTACTCCTCACGCTGGGCACTTGCGTGTAATAAGCGCCAAAGCGAGGGGCATGACGTGTGTTGCCAAGTACCAAGCCACTCGCCCAGACTCTCACAACCCTGCTTTTTCGGGTCCTTTTTGCCGTTTTATGGATGCCCGGCATGACAGTCAAACTTTTTGGATATCAAACTAATATAACGGCTATTTAGTTTTTGGTATGGTCGGTGGTCCAGGGCGCCTAATGTAAGGCTGAACAGACATTTTAGTGATGAATTATTATCAATACGAAAGGGGCTTTCGTACGATCTCTAGGCCAATGCCAAGCAACTCCCGACTTGCCTTTGTTGTAATGAGTTCTTAAGCTTCAAAGACTCACAGTTTCCTGATTATCCGCTGCCAAAAACTGTCAGCACTACAGTGACGACGACTCATCTCGTTTGATCAGCCCGTTCGGCATCTAAAACAGGCAGCCGATCCTGTTTGTTGATCCGAATATCAGTCCCATTTCGACCTTGATTAATACAAGCCACGCTGGCCGCGGTGATATCCAGTCCATGTGCGTTGACATTGTGGCTGCTAAGAACTTGGACCAAGCACGGGATTATGCCGTGAAATAATAAGAGATTGGACATTTCTTACGAGTAAGCCAATCATCGAGATGTAGACCAGAATGGGGAATTAGAGAGAGATTCTTTTGCCCCGCCACGATGAGTTACGCAATGCCGAGTCTGTGCTTTATTGGCCAGCAGCTTACGGATACATGAGTTGCTAAATGGGAACGTTCCGGACATTATTTTCGATATGTCACAGCCCTAGGAGGCTCTTACGTTTTGTCATCCGCTTAATCTCGATGACTTCGGGTAGCGCTGCCTTCAGTAAATAAAGTCAGAAAGAAGCTCAGAACGCTCTATCTAGATTCTGGGCTCAGCAAGGTTTCATGGAGAACGTTCGGTCTTGGTCAACCGATTCGAGTCTCTAATCCTTGGCAATTTGGGTCAACGCAGAGCTGTACCAGGCAATTGGGGGACTGACTCCGGGACACGGCTCGGCGGTGGGGAAACGTGACACGGAGGCTCCGAAGTGTGGCGCCGGCAGCGGCTCGGCGCAGGAGTCGTTGGCTTGGAGAGGAAAGACGGAAATGTTCTTAACGACAGTACTAGGTACTAAGGTATCATTAGTATCGTAATTCCATCACCCTTGGAATGTGAGTCGGCGAGACAAATATCAGGCTTGACATCTCTACAGATATTCAGCGAGTAAGGACAGACGTGAGATTTTCAGTAGTTTAAGTAATTCAAACATGCCAGGTGCCTCATATCTACGCATCAATGATCGCATACCACCATTATCTATGATGCTTGTAATGGTCGCTTACAGAACTGGCTTCAGTGTTATTATGGTTAGAGTTGAATCACTTTGCAAGATTTCTCAAGACTGATGTAGGGTAAGTTGTCCGGTCCCATAGTTGGCTTTATCCAGAAACCGAACGATGCATCGATATTGAGGTAGTGCTTTATTGAAGAACAATCTCGATGTGAATCAACTATCTGTTAAAATCCTGCCAGTACAAAGGGAATAAATGAGTTATGCGATATGCGCGCTATGATGGGTATCGAATGAAAGCAATTAATGTGAGAACCAACAATTTCACAGTTCATCAAAAACACGAAGCTCCTCCTCTGCATGTGTATGCACCTGTTTCCTCTTCGAATATGGAACACCGCTCTTCTCAGGTCTTCGAAGAGACAATGATGGATGTGCTGCTCCCTTATGCGACTGGATGATAGACTCTGCAACACGAGGTGTGCTCGAGTTATCACCACCCAAGAATGAACTATGTCTTGAGACATACTGAGCACCAAAGAACAGAACAACCACTGCAAGGAACACAACAGTGATGCATATAATGATAGCTCTCAACCTCAACCGTGTCTTGTCCTGAGACTCCTTGTCCAGACGTTCCCAGAGCTCAACTTGCTCTCGGACAATATCGACTCGATCACTTAGAGCGCGAATCCTTGCGCGGCCATCTTGGACACGGGTCGTGAGTGATTCGATGTTCTCCTGGTGCTCCTTGAACTGGCCCATTGCTGCGATCTGTGATGTAATATCGTTTTCAATTTCACACGCGTCCTTCTCAAAATTTCGATGGATGCTCTGAGACTCCTCCGCCAACTCCCTCAAGGCGGAAACAGTTGACTGAAGTGTACTCATCTTCTCAAGAACCGCGTAGTATGTCTCGTCAAGTCGCTGGGCTGTAGATGTAGAGAAGGAACCTAGTTCAACCAGTGATTGCTTCAGGCCCCTACGATTGCGTCAGCTATATATCACCAGACAAGGATATATGTAGTGCCTTACTCGACCTGCGAGGACGTTTTAGCCTGATCTTCTTTTATCTTCTCCTTGGTCCTGGGTTCCGGCGGAGCAGGGACGTTGAGAGCTTTGTTCTCCTCCTCTCTCGACAGCATCAAGCTTGGCCGCCGACTCTGATCGGGGCTTATGTACGGCGTGACGCCTTCCGAGCGTGTCATGATGTCTACTGATGCTCTGCCTTGATATTGCGGGTTCGCGGATATGGGATGGGAAATTGAGATGTGGTGCGCATGCACGGCGCGGTCCTCATTATATCGATCGCGTTCTTTCTTCTCTCGACGGCCGAGCTTCACGGGCGACGCGAGCTCGGTGATGGATCGTTTCAACTGATGTCGGCTGCTCGAACGAACACTGGAGACCGAGTTTGCAGAGTCTCGGGGACTCGTAAAGCCTGCTGAGGCCATGGCGTGAGCGGTATTTCCCCGTTGGTAGTGTGGCTGATCCCGATTCGTCCTGGACCGTACTGTAGGTCTTGAGAAAAACTCTATGCCTAGACCCTGTGACGCATGGATGGGTGGGTTACCCAAAAGAGGGCTTGAAGCAGTAGAATTCCAGGTTTGCTGCGTGGTTGCATCAGGCGATCGTCGAATGGTCAACTTCGGGGGTGGTTTAGTGGACCCCTGCAAACCGGCAGTTTCACATGTCACTTGAATGTAGATGCATACAAGATCGAAACATCTCCACATAAGCTACAGATAGTATCCGAATACGTTTTCAATAGTATCAGATACCCGTAGACGCATGTAGTCCTTCCTTTCATAATATTTAAAGCAGCTCGAATGTTATGGCATGTGCCATCGGTTTGTTAAGCTCAGAATGGTGTCATAGTCACCACGATATCCACAATGGAGGTCTTTAACTAAGACCAAAATCCCCAAAGAAACCAGTAGATGGGTCTATTAGAAGATTCACGTATGTTGGTTTCGTCAACTTGACATTTCATATCTGTAGACCTCATGTCACTTGCTGTCTTTCGAAGACATCGGTTGGCTCTCCTACAGCAAATGAATCTCAGCTAGAGCTCGACTCAGTCCCGAACCAGCCGATTTATGAATCAATGATGAACATAGAGCCCTTTAATCACACGAAGACCAAGAATCACTCGATAGTCGGAGAACCCGGTAATTGATCTGCCAAGATTTGATCGCATATTCCAACGCCCAGGTATATTGTGCTGCTCCCGTATTGTCTAACCTAATCTTTCCGTTCCAAGTTGTAGTCTGAGGTATACCGCATCGTAAATCATAATGCTGTCGATGTATGTCTGCTCCAATCAAATTTCAACCACCAAAACGATCCCGCGATCATGAGTTGATCAGCTTGTTTCGCTTCTCCTTGCGCTTTAGTCGTTCGACTCGCTTCTTGTGCATCTTCTCGGCCATCTTCTCGTATCGCTCAGCCTCCTCCTTCTTTGCTCGCTTCTCCTTAATGGCTGCAATCTTGCGCTGTTTCTTAATTTAGATCATGTCTCGTCTAATGTGAGGAGAATCTGGGCCTACCTGGCGCTCCTGTTCCTTCTCGTCCTTCATTTCCTTTTCCTTAGCCTTGACTTGCGCCATGAGAGAACGCTCTTGAGTTCGCTTCTCATAAGACTTCAGGCCAGCGGTAGGTCGGAAGGCCTTCTTGGGGGCATGCCATTGCTTGCCTACGGAACAGTTAGCTTGGTGAATTCATGTACAACCAATGCTGGGAGGTGATGTTACCATTCTTGCGCATGCCAAGAGTCTTCTCCACCGCAGGAGCGGGAGTCAGGTTTGTTTTCTCCGTATCAGACATACTATTGCTGTGTAGTTGTCTTGAATGCTGAGGCGTGTCGTTTGAGCGATCTTGCGCGCTTCACCAATTTTTCTGCCAGTCAAAAAATGTTGCAGCGGGGCACTATCTCAGAGGCGGTGAGAGTCATGATACAGCTGTGGCTGTGTGCCTCCACAATTGGTCCAGAACTGTGGCTCAAATCCAGGGTCCAGGTAGCTCCCCACACTTTAATTCAGGGGCAGATAAGGGGCGATCTTGTCACGTCGCTTGGTGCTTTTGTTTCACGATCTGAAGATAAAATTCTGGCCCCTTCAGATGAGTTCCTAATAATAATCAAAGGTTGAGCTCGCCTCGGTTCGGCTATTCTTTGCTCCATTCAATAGTTTGAATTTCTTTCTTCGGCGCTGATGAGTCTTCCAATAATGCGCCGTCCCGTCCCTGCTTAGCTGTCAGTCGAGGGAGAATCTACGCTATTGGCTACGCTTTTCAGCTGCGAACTTGTAAGCCTCAGCCAGTTTCTAGGGGAGCAGAAAGACCGGAGACCTTCAGTGAAAGGGCTAATAATAATCAGTCAAAACTCCTACACCTTATATTCTATGGTCACCCAAGTATTTTTGTCACTTACGATCGAGGTCTCGGATTTTTCTCTCCTCCCCTGGCCATTTTGATGGTCTTCAAGGTTTACAAGGATTTCTAGTTTGCAGTTTCTTGCAGGTGGCTTTGACTTCGGTGCATGGAAGCTAACCGTTAAGATGCTGATCAAGTGATGTGATTGGAGCAGGGGTAATGACTGTTCGTATTGTCAACTACATGTTCGTTTACGTTCATGTCTAGCACTTGTATGAAAGGGGGCCCCGGGGCGCAAGAAAACTTCTGACATTTTACTAAGGTACTAAAAATACTTGGCCTAAGATCCTCTAAGCCTATACTAAATTATACTAAACTATACTAAGTTTACTAAGAATTTTTGTCACCTAGGATGGAGGTCTTAAGTTTTATTGCATCCCCGCGGGGGGGTCAACCGTATGAGTATGCATCAAGGGAGATAGTCTCGGCCAAACCATGAGCCTATCACTGGCCAGAAGCAAGTTGTTGACGTACGCACTTCAAAGGTGCTTAGTATGTATGTAGTTAGATTAATTAACATTATTGCAGCATTAGATTACAGAGACATTTCCGAAAGGCAGAGACATTACTATGTGGAGCATTTGGAGAGACATTTTGAAGGACGGGTCCATCATAAGGCTTCAACTAAGAACATGCCGTGAAAGAGTATGGATGAACACCTATAATGCGAGGATTAATCGGGCTCATCGTAATCAACATCCATGACACTACAATGCCATAGTGGGACACGACTGATGCGGGCTAGAGGCCAGATTAGGGCATGTTCCTTCGGTATCGTGGCCGAATCCTACATAAATGACATCCCGTCTATCATGGGTCCAGAGCCAAGGCCACGAAATGACGATGAACCATCGCGTGCTAAATTCGGGCATTTCTCAACCCCATTAAAAACACGGTAGATATTTTTGGGAGTCTGTCCTGTCTCCTGTCAACATTGGATCCGTCCCGAGGCCTCCTACACCGCAAAGCAGGGAGATGGAGCTCATGACGGAATGAAGAGGAAATCGTAATTAGCTGGGCAAATTGGCTTATTACCGTTGCAGATAATAATAGGAATGCCACCCGTGTCGAACAGTATTCATAGCTTCCTCGTTGAGATGTTGGCGAGATTGCTTATGCATACAAGAAATCCTTCATTTCATCGCGATGTGCCTGAGGGAGGTTATTCGTGAACGAGCTGAACGGTGGCAGGCTGACCTGAGATGGGAATTGCAAGCCTCTTTTTTCTTCTTCCTCGACCGTGAAATTGGCCGGTTCTGAGTGCACGGTGGAGCAAAACGGGGGGAATTCGAAGGCTCGAAAGAGGGAGAATCCTTGTATAGTGGCTTAGCTGGTGGACCTGGCTCCATGAGAGTGTCTGCCTATGAACCCCCAGGTCTGGGCAAGACACGAGGGATGAAAGAGAGACATGAGGAGTCAATGTTACAAGGTGTCAAAATGGCTCCTGGCAGGCATTGTATGCATGCAGGTTTGTAGAGTTGAGATATCATGCAATTGCTTTATTTGCCAACACACAATTGTCACGACAACCATCGATCAACAGATGCAACTTGTGTTTTGTCTAAATTGTGCCGCCATGCTTAATTTAGGCGTTGTTGAGTCTTGAAAACCGTCCCTTCTTGTTTAGACCAAGTTTGGCCATATTTCCGATGCGCCAAGTACCTTGCGATCATTTTAGTCTATGCATGATTTGGCGGTGTCGTCGGATATTGGTGTAGATCTGACGTTAAATATGATTATCAGGCAGGCCAGGATAACCTTTGTTGGGGAAGCAGTGTATAAGCGCGTAGAGCAATAGATCGTCAATGCAATAAAATTCGAGATGAAAATTGTTGCCATCGTTACACGGGAGGGGCGCCTGTCATTTCAACCTCGGTAGCTGTCAATACCCGGATTGAGTTTGTTGAAACAAACCATCCATGATAGAGACAGCTCCATGATCAACCCGTCCGATTGTCTGACGTGCTGTGAATTTAAAAAAGCAATTAGACAGGAAATCAAAATAAAAGCCAATCAGAGGTTACAGTCTGATACCGTTGCCTTGGTGAATCTCCCGTCCTAGATGAACAAGGCAAAGTGTTTTTTACAAGTGCCCCTGCACGCACAGATGGACAGCAGCCTCAGCCTCAACCGCATCCGTCATCAGCTGCCACATCTTTCAAGGTCTCAATCAAGGAATGACTTTCAGGTAAGAGTACCACTGTGGCAATAGACAAGGGGAATTAAGGCTGTTTCTGGCGCCGTGCGTAGCGAGGATGGCGTTAAGCTGGGACTACAAAGACCGAGGCTTTCACTGACCTAGATGTCAGTATGATGAGAAAATGCAAACAGCAAAACAAGTAATTCGGGATACTCTCGGCAAACAACTTTCCCGTTGAGATACAATGGGTCAGTCGACTGAGCCATCTGTCAAGATCTAAAATCGGAACTCTTTGGCCTGTAAATCAGAGCGCTCGGACGAGGGCAAGACGTAATCTTCCAGGGCTCCTGGCAACCTGGTTGATAGATCACAACCTAACTAACCTTGATAAGTCCTGGGGCCATTGTTTTGGTGAATCGGTTTGTTGTGGTCGTGTTCTCGACCTCGTAATCTCTGACCTGGTCAGGCCGATGGGCCAGGTGGCCTGCCAGCTCATCCTGGACAGATCTCAGGTCGACTGGGGAAGAAGGAAAAAGCAACGGATAAGAACTCAATAAAACCCGCAAAAGCAAAATGACTAGACTACCTAACACAACACAACAGATATGCGCTCTGCCATACTGTATACAGCATCGTATTGTATCTTTCTGGGCTCTTGTGGCGCATAGCAGTTGACGACTGGTTCTAGCCCCGATTCATCATGCAAGCCATGTCTCGCCTGTACGATAGTTTACACGGTTGGTGTGAATTAGTGAGGTTGAGAGTGGATAGAAACAGACCTGCTTTGTTTCTGACAAGGCGTGTTGGCGGATGGCTCGGCACTATCGTATGGTAATATGAATTCATGATTATTGCATGCGGAAACTATCGTGTCGTTTAAACTCCTCACCTTAACTTTAGTTGTCGTGGTGTTTCAATGGATGGTACCGTTGATCTAGGTCCCGCCCCTTCTTGAGATCGATCTGTTTGTTGGTGGCTGCCTCCTACAGCAGCCTCCTGGTCTCTCAGTGGATATGATTGGCCTCTGACTTACACCAGATCAAAGTACAGCTGTGTATGGGTTGCAGAGAAATCACCGAAAACTTTGTACAGCTGACAGAAATACAAAATTGATCATGCATCTTACGATAATTTCTAGGCGAAGGCAGCGCTAGAAACCTTTGTTCAAGACAAAGCGTCGATTCCCTTGGCCGTGAAGCTTTCCCGCTCATGCGTCGCTGACCTTCTTGGACCGGTACAGACGTTCCGCCATGCCGTCGATAAGAGATACCTGCTGGTTGAAGCTGACTCGGGCCTATGAATTGTATTCTCAATGTGGTCAGCCGGTTATCATCCGAATCCTGACCTCCAGCTGCCCGCTGACCACCAAACGGTAGCAATGCTTATTGTAACTCAGCCGGTCGCTAATCGACTGGGATCTCTTCCTGTTTCCAGCGTTTGGTGGTGTGAGCAACTTCTAGCTAGCTTCTCTTCAGAGTTTGGCAAATGTCCGAAGAAAAGACTCTCGTGATAGTTATCTATGATACCTGGCCAAGGCCATCGATACTTGAATTTCGAATGCGCAACCGCCAAGGCCGTTAGATTGTCGCGGCCATTGAGCAAGACATCGTGCCGCCCGCTGTAACCGTTACTCATCCCTTGACCTCCACTTTGATGTTCGCCTCCCCCGCTCTCAAACCTGGAGGCCATCCTGGTAAAGGCGCTTGGTGAGTTTGGGCATGGGAGGATTGAAGATCATTGATATGGAGCATCGGGGAAGATAATTGCAAGAGAGTCTCTCTCACATGATGGAGTTGTCTTTCCAACATGAATTAGGTTCGACGCTCGATGTCACTTGCTCAAGACTGCTCGCTTGCATCTTCCTCCATCTGTCGTGGGCTTGCAGCGCTTTTGTATGCATGCACAAGTGCACCTTTGGTGCAGGTACACGGCGCGCACTGAGGGTGACATGGGCAGGGTTGTTAAGTGGCCCCTGACAGAAACAGCAGACGAATAACAGAGGCCTGGAGCGCCCAACAGAGCAACAGCAAGCACCTCAAGAGCGTTCGCAGTGCCGCGAACGAACAAAGAGCCAGGGATACTTGTAGTCGACCTGCGAGGTCACAGTGCAGATGTGGACTTGGAGTCTCATGTACCGATATTGACAGTACCTGTCATGAGATGGTGACCGCCATGAAAGTGTACCACTGGAGTTGATGAAGATCAATATCCATGATGGTAATGCTGTCCTGTTTCAGTAAGATTGGGCGAGGAGCAGAAGGGTTTGTTCATCGCTGATAGCGCAATAAAATGATTATGCTCTTGTCAGGTTGTCATGAATAACAGAGATAGATTAACTGATATTTGGCAGCATAAGATGGCATATCCGAAAATTATTATCATCCAGTCAAGACAATAACAAGAAGAATGACTACTTGGTGCAATTTCAAGGACAACACAGTGCGGGTCTGGTTTTGGGGTGGATGAAAAAAAAGCTCCACCGCCAAGCGGAGTCGAGGAGGCCCGGCCGCCCCTGGAGAGGAAGAATTCATGAAGGGAAGGAAACCCAGGTCTAGCGAAGGGTGCGTGGGTGCTTACCGCTGCCGCCTTGGAAGAAGTCAGTCAGAACAAACGACAAACGCAAGGACTATATGTGTTTTTGATATGACTGACTCCCTTGGGTATGCCCAGGTATTCTCCACGTTTTAGTAAGTGTTTTCACAATGCATCAGACTGCACACATGTTACCAAAAGGTAGCATAGTTCATCACACACAATCTCTTTTGGGTTCCCTCGGCTTCTTGATCGGGTCACCCTAACACCTCGATTCATGAACCGCCTTCCACTGGCATCCACTCGATCCAATCTTGGCAGACAACACGGGTAGCTGGAGTCCCCGAGAGAGGTGGCGCCCCTTGGCCATATCGTGTCTCTCTCGAGTGACTGTGGATGCCAGGGCGGATTGTCCAGGACCACGCCAGCAAGCCAGGTACCTGGACTAAGAACTAAGGAACTAGGGATTAGGGATCATGAACTCCTAAGGCTAGGGGGCCTACCTTTGGGCCTGGGGCCTGGCCAAAGTCGGAAGGAAGCGCAGAGGTACTAGAGATGCATGTCCTCCCTGGCCATTTCCGGTCGTCTATTCGCAGTCGTGTTGGTTGCAGCGGTACCTGCCCATACGTACCCCCATCACAGTCAGTTGGCAGTGGGGACCCCTTGCACTTGCATACGCTTGCGCTTGTTGGGCGTGGCTGAACACAAGTGCATTTGGCTTTACCTCTTTCCCTCTGGCCTGCCTTTTATCACGAAATCGCGTTTTATCCCCCCTCCCCCGTCCCGTCCCGTCCTCTCTTCCTCATCTCTCCGCCCCCACCCCAAATCGAAAACACCGCCTTTGCGAGCGAAGATTTTCTTT